>QFET01004020.1:0-12409 GCA_003316355.1 Tuber calosporum
CATCTATATCCCTATGGGACCCTTAGAAAGGGGAGTATCCCTTCGGGATTTCATCCTTAAATCAGTTCATGAAGGCCTAGGACATTTCTCAGCTCACAAGTCCGACAAGTACGCCGCTTGTTTCTTCTGGTGGCCTCAGATGCGCCAGGACTTTATAGCCTACTGCCGCTCTTGTGATCAATGTCAGATCAACAAGGAACCCACCACACTTCCAGCAGGTAGATCTCTAGCCCTGCCAGCACCTGACGAAGCCTACCAATCCCTTGCCATCGATTTCGCTAGCCCCTACAACAAATCAAATAATCATACTACCATCAAGGTTATTATCGATCGCTTTACCTCCTACACTCATCTTATACCACTTCAGGACTCTGCCACCTCCGTAAAAGTATTCAGCAAGCTCCAGAAGACGATATTTGATGTTCATGGACATCCCCTAAGCATAGTACTGGACCAAGACTCCCGCTTTACCTCTAAGTTCTGGTCTCAGATGATGAAGTCAATGGGAATCCAGGTCTGGATGGCACCTCTATACCACCACCAAACCAATGGCCAGGTAGAGCGCCGGATTCGCACCCTTAAGCAAATGATAAGGAACTTCATCAACAAAAGACAGAACAACTGGTCCAAAGCCCTCCCAGCGATAGCAGCAGCCATGAATGGCGCCCCTCATGAATCCTTAGGAATAACTCCATACCAAGCACACTATGGACGCACTTGGAAGCTCTTCAATCCTGTCCTCAGATCCGCCAGCAAAGTACCAGCAGTGGACGAGATCTTGAATGCTCATGAAGCCACCAGGATGGAAGTTGATATGGCAAGAAAGCATGCCACATTCCGGCAGACTGTGCAAGCAGATAAAAAGAGGAACCCCTATCGAAGACAATTCAACATTGGCACCAGAGTTCTTGTTAGAGGACGCCCTTACACCTCTGCCCCTGGACGATCTAAGAAGCTAGAGCCTCGCTGGTTTGGACCTTTTAAGGTCCTAGAGCATGACTCTAGTAGCGATAACTACAAGCTGGAATTGCCTAAGAGAATGGAGCGCCAGAAGCCATACTTTTACATCTCATGCCTCAAGGAATAACATGAGAACGATCCCAATAGATTTGCATCCTGGAGGATGGATAGGCCGGCCCCTATACTCATCAACAATGCAGAAGAATGGGAAGCAGAGGACATACTGGATTATCGCCTACAGAACAACAGAGTCGAGTTCCTGGTACACTGGAAAGGGTATGAAAGGACAGATCACTCTTGGGAACCTATCGAGAACCTGGAGAACTCAATGGAAATAATAGCGGAATATTGGAAAGAAAACCACAGCACAGAACCGATGCTTAAGATCACCTCCCACTCTGTCCGGACCTCTTGGGAGCCTATGGAAGTCTCTACAATCCCTTACCCCAGAACTATAGTCCCCAACGATTTCTGGCAGCACTATAACAATGGAGAATACGATTCTGCAGGCTCAGATGATAGCTACTTCAACACTGATGATGATTCTATGCTCTGGCCTTGTGAGAGCGGCGATGAGGGCTATGGCCTTAGGAGAAGATAGGTTTTGTTCAGATTTGGGGAATGTAACATGTGTACATGTTCCGGTACCTCTATTCCAACTCTCGTTAGCCTTTCCTTTGTCAGATTACATTCATTTGATTTGATTTCTTTTGTATTTGATTTCCCTACCGGAATCTCTAGATTCCGGCGCCCTTATTACTGTATGCTTTGGAGGATCGGCAGGATTGTGCCCCAGGAGTTCCAAGGGAAGGAACAGGTCATGTATACCGGTGGTAGGATAGAGGCAGTGTTGTGGGAAAGCCCCAGGCCTTTCAGGACTCCGGCAGGGCCACAGGATTCCGGTAGTTGTACACTCACCGGTAATGATAGTGGCTGCGGGTTTCCAGAGCCCCAGCTCTTGCAGGAAAGATATCATGTATTTAAGAGTGGTCTCCTGGGTAGCAGGAGACATCAGACTTCAGACAGATGCCTAGACAGTGAATACACTTGGTTGAACGGCGATCCTATTGTTCCCCTTCGCTCTATAAACCATTCTATTGTACTCCCCTTGTCTTCGCCTCTCAGCAGGTCTCCCTTAGACACCAAAGCGATAGCAGGCTACCGTTTAGGCTCTATTGTATAACCGTTCACATAGGCTAGCGCCTGTTACAGTTCTTAAACAGTTATTCTCGTCTCCTGCAATTGATTTTGCAGGACCCTTTCCTAGCGATTCCAAGCTTGAACTTATCATTGTAGCCTCAGATTCAATCAGTGGCTCTACCAACCTCATAGCAGTCTCTCAAAAATCACAACTGTTAAAACAGCACACACCCTCATTGAGCGAGATTTCTCCATTCATAGTTTCCCAACCTTCCTAGTCTCTGACTGAGACCCCAAGTTCACCTCATGCTTTTGGACACAGCTTATGGCCAATCTCAATATTGATCTCAACAAGGCTACAGCTTACAATCACAAAACCAATGGCCAGACTGAGCACAGAATCAGAACTATTCTCTAATGCCTTAGGAATCATGTCAACCCTAAAGGTACCAAGTGAGTTCACCACCTACCTCTTGTCTAGACTGCAATCAATGCAGCTCCCAGCGATAGCACAGAACTCTCCCACTTCGAAATCACCTTTAGCAGACTAGCAAACCTCCTACCTAGACTCATAATTGTCCCCAATTCAGTACCAGCAGCAGACAAGATTGCTTACCAGATCATGACGAACCAGCAACTCACTGGAGATGCACACAACAATGCCAGAGTACACAAGACCACCTCCAGCGAAAAGAGTTGAAAGGATGGAACCCCAATCATCCCTAACAAAACTGAAGTTATCCTGAAATGAGCACTCTATGTCCATAAGGTTGGGCAAAATCACAAGCTAGTTGGACCCTGGTTAGGACCTTTATCAAAGGGCAAAGGACCTGACAGACACAACAACTACAAACTCAAACTCCCTCAAGTGATAGCAGGACTCCACCCATGTGTTAGAAATCTATCCCTACTCTTCTGGACAAGGCACACTATCTGCTTCAACTGCAACAGGTAACGATACGTACTGCTGGTCTTACCGCTTGTCAGGTCTCGTAGCCTTATGTCGCCGTGGGAATGCTGAGTCCTCTCACTCCTAGCCCTTGCGACTGCTCCTTAGCAATATGTTCCTTGAATCACCTTTCGGTTACTGATATAAATTGATGGTTGTAATAAGAATAAAGTATAGATTGAACTAATAGGTAAAATATAACATAGGAAGTAACTTAGGTGGTTGTGTGAAGAGCCAGCTATCTGTGTCTGTAACCCCCCTTATATAGGTGCTCTTTCACAACCCTAACCCTGATGACTTTACTATAAGTCACCTCCTTACTATGACTGCCGTGTGAGTCATCGTATAACAAACATCCTATGACTCATAACTTTAGTCATAGTATCCAATCTCCATAGTATCCAATTCCATAAAAGGTCATGTGCGCTAATCGCGTCACATGCGTGAAACCCCTGACTCATACTTGTAGTCAGGTGCGAAACTCATAACTTCATATGACCTCACAATCTTGAGTCATGAAATCATATACATAAATCAAACCAACAAAATATCATAATCATAAATGATCTCACAATTCGTGAGTCATGTAAAACATTCTGTACTGCTAAGTCAGGATTTGTGTCACCATGGCTTGATCGCAGCCATCTTCACATTTACCTAAAACCCAACCCCTTCGCCTTGCCAGGAACACCTGAACCCATATCCAAAGAAGCTGGCTCTATCGATGCCAGTAGACAAAAGTAATAGGAAATCGGAAGAATACTCAATGATCGAATCTATTGCAGAAAAACACTGTTCTTGATCCCTTGGAAAGGCTATGACGAAATCGAAGCAACATGGGAACCCCTTTATAAAACATACAAGGTGCCAGTACCCTGATCAGATCCTACTGGTTTGATACCTATAATGAATCAACACCTTTCAGACCCCCTTGGTCCCATGGCAAGACTTTCTCTGCCTGGACACCTCTGAAACCAGACTATGCCCCCCTCTCACCTGAGCTTGACCCTGACGGATTTTGGAAACCCCTTCAAGACTCAGACTACTCAGAATCCGATACCGGTACAAAACCCCTCACATTACATGAATCTGAGATGGAAGGCTGACTGCTTCCTGATATTATCATCACTACTATGGGTCTTATAAAGCTGTAAGGTCCTGACACCAGTGATGGATATATGTTTACTATTTAAGTTATATATTTTGAAATTGAGTGGAATGTTCCAAAGGCGGGTTGGTCCTTAAGCCCCTTAGGATATTCAGTATTGATTTGTTTGTTTTATATCTTTTAAGGGGAATGTAAAGGAATCCTACTATGTTTATACTATTACTACTAACTTGATGTTGGTTATTACTTATTTGGGTTTAAACCTGATAAGCGCTACCATTTAGTTGTCCCTTCCTACTTGGTCATCATTTCCTAACTGGCTGTTCCTTCCTTGTTTCGCTTACGATTACCCAGACCTTGCTTCTACCCATTTGGGTATCAGTATTTTCCTGCTATACCTACTGGATTTGTATAGTATCAGAGATCTCTAGTTCCTTCTTGTTTGGATTCCATTACTTGTTTTCTTATCCCCATCCCGTCGCTTTTAACGCTCTGATTTCGGAATATAGTTGCCTTATTAGGATGCCTCTGTTACCATTTTTGTTGAACAGGATGTTTGCGCTTTTGTTAAGTTTTCCTATCTACAATCTTTTGTATTTAAAGAGCCTGCAATCTCTTAAGGATTCGAACTCTCAAGCCTCACAGGACTATTATCTTTGATACTACAAGTTGAACAGTAACTCTATTAGTTCAATTACCTTTTTACCTGGTCTATTGAAGCCCTATCTATTGACGCTTCTCCCCCTATCCTTATTGTATCTTTAGAGTACCTTTGGGATTCTCGTGATACTTAGGAGTAGATTACCCCTTGGATGCTATTTGTTCATTTTATCCTTGTGGATAAACCAAGCATTTTCATTCGGGTTGAGAACTGGAGAAGAGGCCTGCCAATTGAGCTTTGGAATACTGCACTGCTTGCAGAGCTGCTAGGTATGGTATGCTCTGTAAGCCGAAGCTCTATCCTCTCTGAGCCAGAGAGGATAAGTGTCACGATTGGTGACTAAGCAAGGCAGAATTTCGCATGGCTCATAGTTATGAGTCACAAGGTTGTTAGATTTCGCACTATAACTCATTAGAAGTCATGGGGTTTCACATGATGCACGCTTGTGCAATCATTGTTATATTGTGATTGGTTGATCGTGCGCATGACTCACATTCGTGAGTCATATGATGTAATGATTTTTGCACATGACTCACACTATGAGTCATGGGTTTCGCGCATGTGACCACTTTAGGGCACAGGACTTATTATATGAGTTATGATTGGTTGGCGCGCGGCGCATTCGACTCAGAGGAGTCAGGTGATGGATATCATACTATGACTCACTATGAGTCATAGAGGTCATGTGACTCACAGGTATGAGTCACCAGGGTTAGGGTTGAGGGAAGAGTACCTATATAAGGACCTCTAGGCGACCTGTAGTTAGGACTCTTCACGCAACCATCTAAGTTCCTTCCTATACAATTACTTTACCTCTTTACCGTTCCATTCCCTATTGGCGCTGTGCGATAGGAACCATAGGGTTCAGCTATCAAGACAACGTAGGCATAGGCCTAAGAGCAATAGTGGAACTCCGCCTAGTACTACTCGTTGCAATAGTACTCCTACCCTGGTGGCTGAGATTAGCGCCACGCCCCGTACCGGACTATTACCGCATCCAGGTCATATTCATCACACCCAAAGAGAAGTAGTTACCAGTTGCAAAACTAGCTTACAGCATAGGATCATAACATTTGGTTGCGTCACCTAAGCAACACGCAACTACAAAACGGCAGACTCTACAGACAACGACATCAACATTACTGAGGGCGAAATCGATACCTCAACACTTGGCCCGGCACTTGAAGAAGCAATTAGCACAAACTAGCCAGAAGCCAGTCACAAAGAACCACAAGTCCGGTGACCCCTGAGCCGGCCTCACCAACAGGATCTCTGGAACCAGAAACCCCAAGACCAGAAAGGATGTCAGCACCGGGAACAGCAACTGCCGGTGGAGGAGCAGGAATTCAACTAGCAGGATTTACAACTGCACAGTTCCAAGAGATCCTGACTCTGATAAACAACCAGCGAGAAACAACCAACAACCGGATCAAAGTCGAGAAACCTCCTACCTTCTCTGGAACAAGGACCAAACTACAAACCTTCTTAGTGCAATGCCAACTATACTTTGAAGCGAGACAAGAAACAAGACATATGGAACGTATCACCTACGTCAAAAGCTTGTTAAGGGATGCAGCAGCAAGCTGGATAACCCCATTTGCAGAAGGAGGCAAGCCGGAGACATGGACTACATGTGAAGATTTCACTACAGCCCTCAAAGACCAGTTTGGGGATGTGGATGCAGAAAATGCAGCTAGGACAAAACTCGACCACCTGAGGCAAGGCAAGGAACCAGTCACGGAATACTGGAATGACTTTCGCCTCACAGCTACAGAGGCGAATGAGGATGATGGTACACTAAGACGCCAATTCCTTAAAGGAATTAACCGAACGCTCCAGGACGCATGGGCAGCGGACCACATGGTAGCGACAAATGTCGATGCCCTTGCAGCCTGGGCAATCGAAAAAGAAAACCGGATCAACATGTTCAAGCACCTTCAAGGAAACAACAGTACCTTTATCCAAAAACAGGACACGCCCAGGAACAATAACGGAACCTGGAAGTCGGGCAACACTATGGAAACCCGAGGCGACTCAATGGACCTGGATGCTACCAGAAGGTGTCCACGACTAATCCTCTCACGAACTGAGTTTACAAGAAGGAGGGACAACAACCTATGCCTAGGATGCGCCAGACCTGGGCACAGACTCAGTAATTGCCGAAATGCAAGAGATGAGAAGGACTATACTAGGCAGTTCAACAGCAAGACCAACAATAATCGCTGGAAACCACGAACCAAACTACACGAAATGGAGATCAGAGAAACACCCGAAGAGTCGGGAAACGAAGAAAGTCCCCAGTAAGAGATGGGCTGCGGGACAACAAAATCAAAACCATCGGAATCGGCAACATCTACATGGCACTTACAAATACGGAAACTTTGGAACAAGAAAAAGACTATGCCATGGTCAAATTGCGTTTACATGGCAAGGACAAGACAGTCATCATCAACGGCATGATTGACTCGGGAGCTATAGAAAACTTTATTGACAAGGAATTCAGCAACAAACACGGCATACGAACAAAGAAAGCGAAAGAAATACGGGAAATCTACCTTGCGGACGGGGAGCCGAGCGCTATGGGACCAATTACCCATATAGCGGAAGTACCTATGGACATCGGCAGCCATAGGGAAGTGGCAACCTTCCTAATCGCAGATCTACCCAACCATGAGGCAGTACTAGGGCTGCCATGGTTAAGAAGACACAACCCCAAGATCGATTGGGAAAACAATAAGTTCACGTTTGATAGCGAGTGGTGTACCAGAGTATGCCTCGAAAGCTCGCCAGCAGTGGACTTAGTCCCTGAATCGGAAGCCCTGGAAGAGAACTTGGAGATACAGTTCTCCACCATCCAGACCAAGGATGTCCAGAACATTAAAATCCAAAGATTGAGCAATACGGCCACACTCCCTACCGAGGGGTCACCCAAGGCTGCAGGACATGACCTGTATGCGGACGAGAGAATTACGATACCGGCAAAAGAACAAGGAATCGTCAATATCAGGATAGCTATAGGACTACCAGAAGGCACCTATGGGCGGGTGGCTCCGTGCAGCGGATTGGCAGTTAAACACCAGCTTACTGTCAATACGGGAGTAATCGACGCCGACTACACAGGTGAAGTCAAGGTGGTCCTGGTCAACCTGGGAAAGGAGAGTTACACAGTTGAGCTGGGAGACCGCATCGCACAGTTGATATGCGAAAAGATTGTCATAGGACAATGCGAAGAAGTGGAGCAAGTGGCTCCTACTAGGAGAGGCGCAGTAGGGTTTGGAAGTACGGACCACCCAAAACGCCAAAAGATTCAGATCAACGAGATCTCCGCTGCATCATTCGGAAAGTTCTACCGAAGAGGCGAAGTCACAGGAATCCTCAAGTGGGATTGTAAGACAAACGAACCTACCAGGATCGAAAGAATCAATGTTAGCACCGAATTGGCTATCAAGGCCAAGAAAGGACAAGAAAAAGACAAAACCAGAAACATTGTGCCAAGGGAATACCACCAGTACCTGGACATGTTCAAGGAAGAGGAAGAAACTCGGCTACCACCCCACCGACCAAAGGTTGACTTGGATATCCACCTCAAAAAAGGAGAAACAGTACCAGCAAGAAAGCTATACCCATTGGGCGAAAAAGAGCTGGAAGAACTAAGAGAATACATCAAGGTCAACAAGAACCGGGGCTGGATTCGAGACTCTTATGCAAACGGGGGATCACCAATCCTGTTTGTTAAGAAAAAAGACGGCAAGCAAAGGCTATGCGTGGACTACCGAGGGCTCAACGAAGTCACCAAACGAGACCGATATCCCCTACCACTGATAGGAGAAGCCCTCGATAGGCTGAGAGGAGCCAAGGTCTTTACTAAACTAGACATCCGAAACGTATATCACAACATTATAATCAAACACAGAGACGAATGGAAAACTACCTTTACCACCAAATACGGCATATACGAATACACGGTCATGCGATTCGGACTCAAAAATGCACCTGCAGCGTTTCAGCGATGGGTCAATAGGATTCTCAGCAGGTTTCTGGATATCTGTTGTATCGTCTATTTAGATGATATTCTGATATATTCAGCAAACCTGGAACAACACCGAACCCATGTCAGGATGATTATGGAAGCCTTGAGAAAAGAATGACTGACACTCAAGCCATTGAAGTGCAAATTTCACAAGGAACGAACCGAATACCTAGGCTTCATCATCGACAAGGATGGAGTCAGCGTTGATCCTATCAAAACAAAAGCAATATGGGAATGGAAATCACCCGAAAGCAAGAAAGGAATACAGTGCTTTATGGGATTCTGCAACTTCTATCGACGATTCATATAAGGGTTTAGTCGGATAGCTAAACCACTCTATCAACTGACGAAGAAGGACTCCAAATGGAACTGGACCGAGAACCAACAAAAAGCATTCAATGAATTGCGCAGGCGACTTACTTCAGCCCCACTACTGGTACATTACGATCCAACCAAGGAAATCATGATTGAGACCGACGCTTCAAAATATGTATGCTTAGGCATTCTATTACAGAAGGGGTGCGATGGAAAATGGAGGCCAGTAACATACCGGTCAAAAACAATAACACCCGCGGAATGCAACTACGATATCCACGACAAAGAGCTCTTAGCCATTGTCCAAGCGTTGAAAGAATGGAGAAGATATGCAAAAGGAAGCAGACACCAGGTCCTGGTCCTCACAGACCATAAGAACCTGGTACCATTTACCACGACAAAAGAGCTTAACGACAGACAAATCCCATGGAGCGAGACCCTCAGTCAATACGATATCAAAATACAATACCGACCCGGGAAGGAAGGGGGCAAACCAGATGCCCTTACTAGGAGAGCAGAAGATGTCCCGAAAAAGAACGACGAGAGGATCCAACAAAAACAAAGGATCCTACTTCCAAAAGAACAATACTTCGAAGCCATGGAAGTGGTCAAGTTTGTCGCTGAAGATTTTGGCATCCGAGAAGCAAGCACGTAAGACAGACAGATAAGAGCAATCTAGGAAGCCCTAAGGAAAGGAGGGAAAGAAATGAAAGGAGTGGCTCTAGGGGCATGTGAATGGAAGAAAGGATGCCTATAGCATCAAGGAAGGATTTGGGTACCGGAACACGAAGAGATCAGAACTCAAGTTATATGACAAAATCACGATAACCCAGCAGTTGGGCATGGCGGAACCAGCAAAACTACAGAACTACTATCCCAACAATATTATTGGCCAATGATGCGAGACGACATAAAAAGATATGTCAAGAATTGCGATACATGCCAAAGAACGAAAGCGATAAGGCACGCGCCCTACGGACTACTACAACCAAACGAGGCGCCACACCAACCATGGAAATCGATAGCAATGGACTTCATCACGGACCTGCCGAAATCAGACGATTATGTCACCATCCTGGTGGTCATCGACCGCTTAACTAAAATGCGGCATTTCAGACCCTGCAACAAGGATATGAACACCAATGAATTTGTCAAGATATTCCTACGGGAAATATTCCGACTCCATTGACTACCACAAGATATTATTACCGATAGAGGAACGCTATTTACAACAGACTTGTGGAAAGAGACTACAAAATCCCTTGGAATTGAACAAAGAATGAGCACCGCCTTCCTTCCACAAACTAACGGACAGACCGAAAGGACGAACGGAATACTGGAACAATACCTAAGGGCCTATGTCAACTATCAGCAAGATAATTTGGCGGAATTACTACCATTAGCGGAATTTGCATACAACAATGGAAAACAGGAAACCATTAAAACTACACCCTTCTACGCAAACTACGGACAACATCCGGAACATGGGGCGATAGGCCACATGATACCAAAGGAAACTACGAAAAGGAAGAGATGGGTCAGCTGCACACTATCCTACGTCTGGAAATGGTCTGTGCACAATTACGACAAAAAGAAAACTACGATCAACACAGAAAACCCGATCCGAATCTCCAGTCAGGCGACATGGTCTGGTTACTGCCAAGGAATATAAGGACCACAAGACCATGCAGGAAGCTGGATTACAAGAAAATCCGACCATTCATGATCCTTACGAAGGTGGGCACAAGTGCCTATAAATTGGCCTTGCCCCAACAGATGAAGGTCCACAACACCTTCCACATCTCACTCCTCGAACCATACCAAGACAAGCAGTTCCCCTCACAAAAGCAATCACCACCACCTCCAATCGAGATAGAAGGAGAAAGCGAGTACGAACTCGAAGAAATCATTGATTCACGCATAAACCGAAAACGCCTACAATACAGAGCCAAGTGGACTGGCTACTCACCAGAACACGACAAAACTTGGTACCCTGCGGAAAACTTCAACAATGCCAGCATCGCCATTGAACATTTCCATCAGCAGTACCCAAGAAAACCCTGAGTAGGTTACAGTCAAAATCGAACCCACGAGGCAAGACCCAACGCCATTGGGTCCAGACGAAGGCAGTGGCGATAGCCCTCGGGCTACTACCCCTACCAGCCCGCCATACGCTACTCAGGAAGAAAGGGAAACGCAGGCAGCACACAATGCTCTTTCGTGGACTGCCTGTTACGATGATTCTTGCAACACTCATTTACGCGACAAGGAAGGAAGCAATTGGTTTCCACGACAGCCCAAGTTGCGCAAACCGCAACAACCACACAAGGAGACATCCTGGAAACACTGATTCAAGGACACTTGTCGTACTCACAGACACAACAAAATCGATGCTGGGTTTTACCCAAGACGAACCGGGGAAGCGGCACCCCTTACTGAAAATGATGCACGTATTAGGAAAAGAAAAACAACTGTGAGGACACAGTTGAAGGGAGAGGGGGGCGAAAAAAGCGAAATCGAGACGATACCCGACGAAGAGAGTTTGCAACGACAGTTGCAAGGGCTACAAGAACAACTTGGCACCGCCGAAGCCACAATCGAGGCCCAAAGAACTGATATGCTGACATATCAGAGAATGATTGATGACCGGGACCGGACTATTAGGGCGGCACACACCACCTTAGAGGAAGTCCGGTGGAACTACCAGTCGGCCGAACATCAAGTTCGGAAATTGAAAAAGGAACTGCGCAGATTTGGAGAAAGCCTGACGAAGATGGGATGTTAAGCCTGAAGGGACTCAGGGTTAAGGGAGAGGGGAGCTAATGTCACGATTGGTGACTAAGCAAGGCAGAATTTCGCATGACTCATAGTTATGAGTCACTAGGTTGTTAGATTTCGCACTATGACTCATTAGAAGTCATGGGGTTTCACATGATGCACACTTGTGCAATCATTGTTATGTTGTGATTGGTTGATCGTGCGCATGACTAACATTTGTGAGTCATATGATGTAATGACTTTTGCACATGACTCACACTATGAGTCATGGGTTTCGCGCATGTGACCACTTTAGGGCACATGACTTATTATATGAGTTATGATTGGTTGGCGTGCGGCGCAGTCGACTCAGAGGAGTCAGCTGATGGATTTCATACTATGACTCACTATGAGTCATAGAGGTCGTGTCACTCACAGGTATGAGTCACCAGGGTTAGGGTTGAGGGAAGAGTGCCTATATAAGGACCT
>QFET01004022.1:0-12457 GCA_003316355.1 Tuber calosporum
CTTAATGACCAACCCGCCTTTGGAGCATTCCACTCAATTTCAAAACATATAACTTAATCGTTAAGCGTGTATCCATCACTGGTGTCAGGACCTTACACCTTTATAAGCCCCATAGTAGCGAAGACAATACCATTAAGCAGTTAGCTTTCCATCACAGATTCGTCCAAGGTAGAGAGTGTTGTGCTGGTATCGGATTCTGAGTAGTCTGAGTCTTGAAGGGGTTTGCAAAATCCGTGAGGGTCAAGCTCAGGTGAGAGGGGGGCATAGTCTGGTTTCTGAAGTGTCCAGGCAGAGAAAGTCTCGCCATGGGACCAAGGGAGTCTGAAAGGTATAGATTCATTGTAGGTATCGAACCAGTAGGATCTGATGAGGGTGCTGGCGCCATCTAGGTTTTAGAGGGGTTCCCATGTTGCTTCGATTTCGTCATAGCCTTTCCAATAGATCAAGAACTGTCTTTTTCTCCGATAGATTCGATCTTTGATTATCTTTTTGATCTCCCATTGCTCTTTTCCACTGGCATCGATGGTGACAGGTTCTTTGAATATGGGTTCAGGTGTTCCTGGGAAGGCAAAGGGGTTGGGTGTTAGGTAAATGCGAAGATGGCTGCGATGGATCCATGGGTGGATTCCTGCCATCACAGGGGGAAGTATGAGTTTGTAGTTGTTGTATCTATCAGGTCCTTCGCTCACTGAGAAGGGTCCTAACCATGGTCCAACTAACTTGTGGTTTCGTCCAATCTTATGGACATAGGATGCTGACTTGAGGATAACTTCAGTTTCATTAGGGATGATTGGGGGTCCATCCTTTCTTCTGTTTTCGCTGGAGGTGGTTTGGCATGCTCTGGCCTTCTTGAGGGCATCTCTGGCAAGTTGTTGATTCTTGATGATCTGTGAAGCAATCTCGTCTGCTGCAGGTACTGAAGTGGTGAGAACTCTGACGCTAGTGAGGAGGTTTGGTAGTCTGCCAAAGGTGATTTCGAAGGGAGAGAGGTCTGTGCTATCGCTGGGAGCTGCATTGATTGCAGTCTGGACATGAGGTAGGTGGCGAACCCACTTGGTTCCTTTAGTATTAACATAGTTCCTAAGGCTTTGGCGAACAGTTCTGATTCTGCGCTCAGTCTGTCCATTGGTCTGGTGATGCTAAGCTGTAGCCATGTTGAGATCAACATTGAGATTCGCCATAAGCTGTGTCCAAAAGCGTGAGGTAAACTTGGGGTCTCTGTCAGAGACTAGGGAGGTAGGAAAACCGTGAATGGAGAAGACTCGCTCAATGAGTGTGTGGGCGGTTTCGATAGCTATGATGTTCTGAGTGACTGGTATGAGGCAGGTAAAGCCACTAAATCGATCCAAAACAACCATGATGAGTTCAAGCTTGGAGTCGCTAGGGAATGGTCCTGCAAAGTCAATTGCAAGGGACGAGAATGGCTGCCTGGGGACAGGGAGGGGGGTGACTGATCCTTCGGCGACAGTGGTAGGTTGCTTGTTGAGCTGGCATAGGTGGCATCTGCGGACATAGTCTTTAAAATCGTTCCTCATAGAGAGCCAGTAGAAGTGTCTTGAAGCATATTCAAAACATTTCTGCTAACTCATATGTGCCATTTGTTCATGGGCAATGCGCACAATTTCGCTCCTGATGTTAGCACCTTGGTAGCTTGCTTCATAGGGGACATAAGGACAGTCTCTACTGTCATCCTTCCCCTTTCTGTCGAGAACTCCATCATATAAGAGCCAGTCAGGGTGGTCGATAGCCTTGGTAACTACCTCAAGGAGAGGGTCATTTTGGGTAGCATTTCGAATGCTGGAGTACCACTTTCCTTTCATGTAGTTAGTAAGCTGAAAAGCGCGAAGGTCAAGCTGTGAAGAGGGCTGATTAAAAAAGCAGACCTCATAATCGACAAGTGCTTCTAGAGTAGGTAGGTCCCATCCTTGGTCGATATCCGGTATTTCTCTTTCTTTTCCTTTATCAATAACTGTATGAAAGACTGGGTAGCCATCATCATCGTGGAGGGGAGGCGGAACAGCCCATGTTTGTTCTGCTCTGCGCTTGGGGTGATGAGGGGAGACAAAGTTGGAGGAAGAGTAGAGAGGCAAGGGTCCTGGAATATCGCGATATCCTGAGGGAAAGTATCCTGTATTCTTTCCATTCATGTGGGTTTGGCATTCGTCCCAGACACAGGCAGTCCAGTGCATGGCTCTGTGTCTATTAGATTCAAGAAATCGGTCCAGTTCATTGACTGGGGGTCGAGGAGGGATTGGTATGGGCTGAGGGTCAGGTTCAGTAGGTGTGCTGCTGGGGGCGATATTTCCGGAGGTGGTGACTGCAAGGGATTCCGATTGGGTGATAGAATCATAGATTCGTTTAAAGCAGTTGGTGATAGCATCTGGATTCACTGGTTGGTCCATATATCCTGGAGTATTGTTAATTCTCGACGCAAGGCCTGACCGTTGAGCTTTAGCTGGCTTAATAAGTACTGTGGCCTGGGATGGCTCTTGAGGGTTGCTGAGATAGGAGGAGGTCTCGACGATTTCACAACCTTGTATGGCATTGGTTGCAAGCTCGAGGGTATCTGCTGCTTTGTCCATGGCTTGTTCAACAGAATCTGAGTAGTGACTCGCTTCTTTGAAGCTGTAGGGGTTTGAGCTGGTGCCATGATGTGAGTTCCACATGGAGTGGTGTTCAGGGGTAAGAATGCGAGAGGGTACTTGAAGAGTGAGGGCAGAAGAAGGGTCTAAGGCATGGGCGATGTTGAGGTAGTGTCTTAATACACTGTTCATGGCGGAGGAGGGGGTCTTTATAGGCTTCTTCTCTGTAGGGTCTTCGAGTATTTGGTCTTCTTCAGCTGGGGTGTCTTCATAGATCCTTGATAGTGCATCTGCAAGGACATTGTCTTTGCCAGGTCTGTGTATGATATCGAAATCATAAGATTGCAGGAACATGCGCCATCCAGTTTGGCGGTAAGGTAGGTCAGTCTGCTTCAGGAAAAAGGATGGTGCCTTGTTTTCAGACATAAAAGTGAACTTGGTGCCATATAGAATCGGATGGAATGCCTCAATGGCATCCACAATCGCCAAAAGTTCCCATTCATGGAAAGGGTAGTGCAGCTGACTTGTTGCAAACTTTCTGCTGTGGAATGCGGCAGGGTATGCTTTCTCAGGAGAGGGTCCTTGGCCAACCCATGCTCCTGATCCAACCTTAGAGGCGTCAGTAATTAGGTATATTGGATCAGCTGATGTCTCATATGAGATGGGGCGAAGCGGAATAGTCTCCTTGGCCTTGCGCTTAACCTGTTTGAAGGCTTCCTCATGCAGGGGTCGCCATTCATACACATATTGGGAAATTAGGTCCTTGAGGGTGGCAGTGGTGGAGGCAAGGTGTGGAAGGAACTGTGCATGATATATCACAACTCCAATAAAGGTCTGAACCTCTTTTTTCGATTTTGGTGTGGGCCAGTCTTGGATGGATCGAATTTTTTCAGGGTTTGCATGAATTCCTCTCTCATCTATAACATGTCCTAGGAGTGAGAGCTTGGTGGTGAAGAATTTGCACTTGGCTGGTGATGCTATGATTTGATGCTGCTTCAGTCTTCCCATGACTGATCTGATGTTCGCAATGTGGTCCTCAACTGTTTCTGAGTAGATGGTAATGTCCTCCATGTATGCCAAACGAATTTTCCAATAAATCCATCTAGGACAAACTCTATAACTCTCATAGCTGTAGCAGGGGCGTTGGCACCTCCTTGCAGTATAACTCTGCATGCAAAGCATCCAAAGGGTGTCTTGATGGTGTTGTATTTCTCATCGCTGGAGAGAACTCGAATTTGGAAGTACCAGTTTGCTAGGTCAATGGTGGATCAGAACTTTGCTCTGGCAACAGTTCTGAGTATCATGGCTTGGTTGGGAATCGCTCCATAGTCCTTGATAGTAATATCATTCCTGGGTACAAGGTCTGCAAGCAGTCTGATCTCGCCATTGGGTTTCCGCATTGGGAATATGCTGACTGGGTTTTGTGCCTCGCTTGGGTAAATGATTCCTTTAGCTTTCCAGTCCTCGATCAATACTCTGTACGCTGGCATGATTTTGTCAGGGAATGTGAAGAATCTCGGATTATGGTCCGAAATTATTTCTTTCAGCTGGATGTGGTGGTTGACATCTCTCTAGGGTGGTAATTCCGCTGTATTCTTGCCAGGGAATACTGTAGGAAACTCGGAAATGAAGTCTGGAGCATCTGCTTTATTCATTGCTGAATATCGTGCATGGGTTGCTTTCTTGCAGGTCAAGGTGATTCCTTTGTCAGGGAAGGTGATAATAGATTTTCCGCAATCTATAACAGCATGGTGTGCGGTAAGGTAAGGCATTCCTAGGAAGATATCATAGTTGTCCAGAGAACAGACTAGGGCTTCAGAGATATCGCCGCTTTCTTTGTCAATCTGTATGACAGGCTTTTCAATATAGTTGATTGCTGAGCGTGATCCTTTAACTGCCATCTTCAGGTTGATAGGGGTCTCGAGGTCTCTGGTAGGGATTTGGTGGGTGTTGACAAACTTTCCTGATATCAAGTTGTCTCCTGTGGTTCCTGTATCGAATAGTGCCTTTGGTTTAAGGCCATTGACTGTTATGTATGCTTCGAGGGCTTGGGATTTAGTTCCACTAGGTCCTGCATGGTTTGTGGTAACTGTGACTGATTCCTTTGCATTGGGATCGTCTTCCTGGGTGTGGTATGTTCTTCTGACATTCTGGGGTCACCTGGTTCCTCCAGGGCCTCCATTTCCTCGCTGCTGGGTACTCCTATGCTTCTTCTTCTCAAAGCAGTTATCAGAGTAGTGTCCATGTTTTCCACAATAGTAACAGTCATTATCTCTTCTGCGCCGATCCTTCTCAGCCTGGGATACTCTTGGGTACTGAGTGTTGTTGTTGGAGAACCTTGGTTGATTTCGCAGGGTGTTGTTCTGGGGGCGCTTGGGTGCTTGTTGGGAAACTGCATTAGAGGTTGCATTTCCTTGACGATTTCCATAGAGTCCTGTAGAGTAGGCAATTGCATTTCGCTTTTCCGCTATCTCCACTAGCTGGTCAAAGGAGGTATCTGTAGTGATATGTGGTTTCACTTCTCGCATAAGTTTAATTTCCATAGAATCTAGGAGTCTCTGCTTCGCTGAATAGTCCAATATTGTTCCTGGGGGGAGACTGTCTATCAAGGTTTCAAGTCTGATTATAGTATCAGTAATCTGTACTGTTGTTCCGCCGGTAGTTTGTTTGACTTGTAGCCACTGTTCATAGATGGTATCAGTGGATGTGGAAGGAAGGAAGTAGGCCTCGAATTTCTGTTTGAGTCCAGCAACTGTGTGGTCTCCTTGGGAAGCTTCATATTGGGTAAATTTATCGAGGGCTTTCTCTCTGCAATAGGCTCCATAGTATTGCAGGGCTTCACGGGCATCGTCAGTTATGCTAAAGCTGGCGATGTATCGATGGACTGTGTTGAACCAGGAGTTAATTCTCAATGGGTCTCGATCTTTTCCTACTCCTGTGAATGTAAATGGAGCTGGCCATTTAGGACGATTATTTCCCTCTGGGGGGACTGACATGGCGATGGGTGCAGGGCTTAGATTGCTTGGTGGACTTGGTGGACTAGGTGGTCTTGGTGGACTAGGTAAATCGTCTGGTGCAGGGCTTGGTTCTCTGGGTTCTCTTGGTAGACTAGGTGTTCTAGGTGGCGAAACTGCGGTTGCTGGTCCTGGAGCGTCCTCTGGACCGGAATCTGAGTCTGATTCTGAGCTTGGTTCTTTCTTGGATTGGACTTCTTGGTGGAGCTGTTCTTGGACTTGGACTTGGACTTGGGCTTGGTCTGGTCTTGGTCTGGAGCTTGGGCTTGGGCGTGGTGTTGGGCTTGGTCTTGGTCTTCTTCTTCGCTGCTGCTGCTATCTACTGAAGATAGTTCTGAGTCCTCAGATGGTGGTTCAGGTGGGGGTACTGGTGCTTGACTTTGGGGTCCTGAGGAGGATGCTACCGATCCTCTAGTGAAGTGCCTTCTGGTATCTCTTGGAAGCGAAATGGTTGCTAGCTAGGGTGAGCTGGTCTCGCCAGGAGTCCGCTCAAGGCCTTCTTGGAAACAGGGAGGTGTACTAGTACTGCAAGGGTCAAGGTAGGCGAAGGGTGATCAGTCCTCTGCCGTAGATCTAAGGTATACTTGAGTCTAGGTCAAAAAATGTAACCTACTCCCAAGTATCTCGAGAATCCCAAAGGGACTCTGAAGATAATAATAGGTTAGGGGGAGAAGCGTAGCTGGATAGGTCTTCAATAGAGAAGGTAAAAGGTATGGAACTAATAGAGTGACCGTTCAACTTGTAGTATTAAAGATGATAGTCCTGTGAGGCTTGAGAGTCCGAATCCTTAAGGGATTGTAGGCTCTTTAAATAAAAAAGATTGTAGCTAGGAAAACTAAACAACAGCGCAAACATTCTGTCCAACAACATGCTAACAGAGAAAGCATAACAAGGTAACCATAGTCCCAAAACAGAGGGTTACAAGCGACAGGATGGAGCTAACAAAACAAGTAATGGAATCCTAATAGGAAGGAACAAAAGATCGCTACTACTATACAAATCCAGCAGGTATAGCAGTAGGATAGCGATACCCAAATGGGTAGAAGCAAGGAGGGGTAGTGGTAAGCGAAACAAGTAAAGAATAACCAGTTAGGAAGTCATAACCAAGTAGGAAGGGACAACCAAATAGTAGCGCTTATCAGGTATAAACCTAAATAAGTAATAACCAACATCAAGTCAGTAGTAATAGTAGACACATAATAGGATTCCGTTACATCCATCAACCGCCACAATATACCCCAGGAACTGGACTGTTGTGACAGGGAAGGTGCTTTTCATAAGCGAGATAGCCATTCTGTATTCTCGCAGTCTTTCTAACACTTTCTTAACCAATATGATATGATCCTTGTCCAGTTTAGAGTAGGCAAGTATATCATCAATGTATACCACGAGTCCTTTATCAAGGCAATCTTTCAGGATCATAGTCATAATTGACTGGAAGGTGGCTGGTACATTTACCAGACTAAATGGCATGATATTATATTCATATAAGCTGTACCGTGTTCGAAAAGCTGTTTTCCACTCATCACCACTTCTTATATGCATCAGGTGGTAACCATCCTTCAGATTCAGCTTGGTGAAAATGGTGGCTCCTTCCACATAATCGTGTAGTTCCTTCATAAGGGGTAGTGGATATTTGTTATGGATAGTGACTTTGTTTAGCCCACGGTAGTTAACTACCAATCTTATGCGTCCATCTGGCTTGGGCACAACCAGAATCGGTGCTCCTGCTGGCGATTTGCTTGGGGAAATTTTCACATGTTTTAACATATCTTCCAGATATGTTAGCAACGCTCTTAACTGCTTTTCTGAGAGAGGATATATAGGCCCTCAGGGTGGTTGAGTATCAGGTTTGAGGTTGATAGCTTAGTCGAAGGTTTGATGACAGGGTAGTCTCGCTGCTGTTGAGGGGCGAAAAAGGTCTTTGTACTTGTGGTACTCTGCTGGCAGAGTATCGAGTATTATATCTTCCTCATGATCTACCTTCGCAACTCATCTAATAACCACTGCCTCGTGGTCTTCTAGAACCCTCTGGTCCCATTCGATCGAGATACCTTCATCCTCTCATAAGAGATGAAGTTGACATCCAGGATCTTCAAAGATCCAGCTTTTCGGGTCATCAATTCTCTTAAATGGGTGTTCTTTATTCCACCATCCAAATGGGATTATTATTCCGTAGTTTCCTGTAGGTGCGATCTCACACCCAACCTTTGATAAGTGTTTATTTTTCCCAATTTCTAAGTAAAGGTGAAGGGTGAAATCCTCTCCAGTAGAAAATTCGTCTCCAGTAAAACCCAAAATGGGTATCGGATCTTCATGAGACTTGTAAGGAATATTTAATTCCTTGATTGAATTTTTATGTATAACAAAAATATTAGATCCAAAGTCTAATAAGACTCTTATGCGATATCGTTTCATATACACATAGATATGTGCAGTTCCTTTGGGGCATTGGTAGCATTTAGGTTACTCATGAGTGAGCTTTTGTCCCTTCTGCGATCGTATTATGTCAGTTCGTCCTTGCTTAGAAGACATAATGGTTATATAGCTTGAGTGTTCGTGACAACGCCAGCAGTTTTTCGACCATAGAGGTCTCCTCAGATGAACTAAACAAAAAGTCAATTATTAAGATTCTAGGCAGCCCACTACCAGCGTTCTTTACCCCCTGCTGAGGAGTTCGCAAAAAATTATAACCCCCGTCAATAGGGCACAAACCTGTAAAATGCCATAAAAATGCAAACAGGAAAATTTATACTTCCCTTACTTTATAGCAAGAAAATTTGCCTAAAGTAGTAATATAGATGGAAATAAGATTTTATATCCAAAAAGAGTGCCAAATTCCAAAAAATATTAAACGTTTCTGAATTTGGACTCGCCTGCTCCCGAAAGGGTAGGTGTGGTTTATCCTTTTGAGTAATAAGTGTTGTCGAAAAAGACATTCCCTTGTGTTGTCCATTCGTAGCTTAGTTGGTGGAGTCTTGCCTTCTGTTAAGGGTAGTTGATTCTAAGGGCAAGCGAATCGAACTAGGCTTAAATCTTTCTTCATAAACGGAGATTGTCTAAGAAGGCTCGTAGGTAAAGATTTTTGGGTAATAACGTATGATATTGATAAGATCTCTTCTCCGTTGCTTGATGCTCTATCTAAGACCGGGGACTGCTCAGGTATTTATACCCTGCGACCTTGTTCCCACGGCTTTACAACTGTGAAGATATCTTCTCTATGATTTAGAAGTGGCGAGCACTCTTGACCCAGAGAACTCCTTCCCACACCTCCACGGCCTTCGGTCCCCTCATCCATTCTTTGGAATGATAGCGTCCTATCCTCCAATGGGGGTCCACCGATTTACAGGCTATATGCACTTGTGCTTTATCCGTATATGAGGTGATCAACTCGGATGTCGCCATGCATCGGCGACCTCAGTCACCCGACAGGCTTATAGGATATTTTCGCTTATAACTCTTCAAGCGACCAACCGATTTCTTCCGTTCGACTTGCTATTGCAAGCTGGAAGGCCCTTCTGGAGGGTCAGGGGAAAATCCCTCGGTCAGGTCATCGTTATCTTCTTGCAGGAAGGTTTGAACATGCAAACCCGATTGGTAGAAAATATCTCATTCGACCAGTAACCCTGCTAGACCGGGGAGTTGAACACGTGACCTCAAGAAGGACAACATGACATTGTACCCTTAGACCATGACGGCGACGACTTATACGGGGTTACGAGATGTGTTCCAATTTCTTGTTTTTCTTAGTAAATGAGCAACTGCACAAGGTGCCAGTGTCGACTCCCAGGGCGAACGCCGGGGCCGCAGGGGGGTAATAGCCTGTGGAGGTTCAGATTCATGAAGTTCCTTCTGAAAAGTCATGTAATCCTCTTGGGAGTCGTTTGTGCCTAACACGAGCTCCCTCCCTGTGCGGTTTCTCCCGAATCGCTTCTCCAATGGTTACCCTCTCTTTAGGGATCCCAAAAATAACAATAAAGAAAAATTAAATAAACAATTTATAACCATAAAACCCCCACTTTTAACAATATCCGAAATATATCAGTCCCTTCTTGAACTCGACGTGGTAGGGTGAAAAACCTAACGCATTTACTTGGCCACGCTAGGAAAGCCTTTTCCTTGTCATTCAACATCTGCCCTCTTTGGCATATCCGGATTCTCCCTATGAAACGCCGCCACCAATTCCTGCGCATGTTCTAAGTGGTCTAGTGGTTCCCAAGTATTTTCATCTTCGGAATAGCCAGTCCACTTCACAAAGTACCGTAGCTCACGCATCGGTCGGTTCCAACCTCCCACGCGGCGGGTATAAGAGATTATTTCACTCTTCACGATTCTTTCGATTTCCCATTCAAAATCTGAATCGATTTCTTCTAGCTCGCGTGGAGGTTGTTCCCTTACTGGTCGCTTGGATGTTCGATAGGGTTCCAAAAATGATACATGAAATATCGGATGGATCTTCCATCTTGGTGATATTTCTACTTTGTAGGCATGTTCACCTCTTTTTTCCTATACCTTAAACGGGCCATACAGCTCTGGGCTAAGCTTCTTCGAGGGTCGTTTGGTCCGAATGTTCTTTGCATTTAACATGACCAGGTCTCCGACCTTGATGTCTGGTTGCTGCTTCGCCTTGCGGTCATAATATTTGCTCATATTTTCCCGCGTTTGTTCCAACGCTTCTCTGGCCTGTTGGTGTATTGTTTGCATCCAGTGTGCATATAGCTGGGCGCCTGGATTTTGGGCTTCACGTTCCTTCATCCATTCTGTTTGTGGGTGGAATCCATAGTTTGCGTAGAAGGGTGACATGCCATGTGCGTTCGTTACCGAATTGTTGTAGGCATGCTCGGCTAGTGGTAATAGCTGGTACCAGTCCGTTTGGTCGTAATTAAGTAAGTATCTGAGGTATCCTTCCAGCACTTGGTTGGTCCTCTCTGTTTGTCCATCAGTTTGCGGGTGGTACACCGTTGACATTTTGCGTTTTATCCCCAAGGTTTTGCATAGGGATTCCCAGAATTCCCCTGAAAACTTTGCATCCATGTCGGATATAATTTCAGCTGGGAGTCCATGTAGCTTCCAGACTTCCCTCAAGAATACGTTTGCAACTTCCTTGGCAGTTGCATTAACTTCCAGACCTATGAAGTCAGCCATCTTTGTAAACCTATCCACGACTACCATAATTTGTGTTCTTCCTTGTGATTCTGGTAGTTGTGTTATGAAGTCGGTTGATATAGATGACCAAGCTGCGAATGGAACTTCTAGAGGTTGCAGCAGACCGAACCGCGCATGTCGTGGAGATTTATTATATTAACATTCGGCATATGACCGTATGTAGTCATTAATCCACGCTGTCAGCCTTTTCCAATAAAAGTCTCTGGTAACAATTTCCAGAGTCTTCTCCTGTCCAAAGTGTCCGGCAATTTTAGAGTCGTAGCAACCATTGGGTATAGTTGTCTGCAGCTGTTCGTTGTCAGGAATATATAAACGATTCTTATAGTATATCAGTCCTTCCGTTACTGCCCAGTGACTTAGTAATGGTTTGCCCTCATCGGTTAACGGTTCCAATTCTGGCTTGCGTTCCTGCCAGTCTTCATCGTTCTGGCCTGCCTCTTTAATGGTTTTTAATAATGTCTGGTCATATTTCCTAATATCAACCTTTGACATTATTGCATTAGATATTAGCAGTATCCCTTTGCCTTGTCTTGCTTGATGGCCTGTTTCATCAAGAAACTCATTATCGGCCTGGTCCGCTTGCACGTATGCAACCACTACCTTGGTCTTTGTTGCCGCTGATCATCTGGGTGATACATCCGTCCTTCCAAATCCCCCTTTGCCCCTTAGAGTAACTGGTAGTCCCTCCACTTGCATCGCTTCCGGCATGTGTATGTTCTCAATGATCATTTGTGCCATTCGGTCCCCTTTGCGAACCTGGCAATCTTGGTTTCCATGGTCCATTATGATAACCTTAACTACTCCCATGTAATCAGCGTCGATTACTCCTCCGCCAATGCTGATCCCAAATTTGGCGGCCATTCCACTGCGTGGTGCCAACCGGGCGTATGTTCCTTTTGGTAATCTGTTACGATCCTATGCGGTAAGCTGGTTCTGCAACAGGTAACTACTTCTCTTTGGGTTGGATGAATATGACCGGGCCGTTGTAGTAGTCCGGTATGGGGCGTGGCCCTAATCTCAGCCACCAGGGTAGGAGTACTATTGCAACGAGTAGTACTAGGCGGAATTCCACTATTGCTCTTAGGCCTATGCCTACGTTGTCTTGATAGCTGTACCCTATGGTTCCTATCGCACAGTTAAGGGTAGCCGATTCTAAGGTCAAGCGAATCAGGCTAGGCTTAAGAAATCAAATCGTAGACGGAGGTTGTCTAGGAAGGCTCAAGATTTCAAGGTAGAACGTATGATATTGATAAGATCTCTTCTCCGTTGCTTGATTCTGGCTAAAGCTCGGGCGGCACTTCGATATTTATATCCCGCGTCTGAGTGTTCGCGGACTACATCCGTTCTCCATACAACCAAGTATCTACTAACAATTTTCACAACAAAATCCAAATGCGAACCCCCTTTGACCCTGAAGGTTTTTTCCCCCGCACAGCTAATGGCGTGATCAGAGCTCTTCTTTCTCCGTTGGTGTTCACACCTTCTCGGTAAGAGATAACAGCCGTCGTCCTGCTGTTCAAACTATGGCTGTCCAGTTTGGAACTTGCCAATAGTTTCTTAGAACACCAAGGGGCCAACTTGGTTGTCGACCAATATGGCTTCGCTTCGGTTCACCCGGTCTTGCCGCTGGTTTACGGGATGACTAGTCTTTGACGATCGGTCCAATACCAATTCGTGCTGGACTGCCTCTCCTTA
>QFET01004029.1:0-17095 GCA_003316355.1 Tuber calosporum
GACTCATGGTAAAGTCAACAGGGTTAGGGTTGTGGGAAGAGCGCCTATATAAGGAGGGTTACGGACACAGATAGCTAGCTCTTCACGCAACCACCTAAGTTACTTCCTATGTTATACTATTACTATTAAGTTCAATCTATACTTTATTCTTATTACGACCATCCGTTTATATCACCGACCGAAAGGTGATTCGAGAAATGTATCGCTAAGGAGCAGTCGCACGGGCTAGGAGTGAAAGGACTCAGCGTTCCCTAGGCGACATAAGGCTACGAGACCTGAAGAGAGGTAAGACGAGCGGTACATATCGTTACCTGTTGCAGTTAAAGGAGATAGTGTACCTTGTCCGGCAGACTAAGGATAGGTTTGTAACAGCAGGCTACCAGTAAGGCTCTAATGTATAACATTTGATATAGGCTAGCGCCTGTTACACTTTTTTCGCCTTAAAAGGTGCTATCTGATTTTTAGGATTGAGAACACTATGGAGGATTGAGCACACTTCCCTATTCTTGTTAACTAGTTAGAAGCAGCAGTAGCAGGGAGAGACTCCAGGCTTATGTACTACATTCATCATTAGAAACAGAAAAAGTCAAACCACTAGTTCTGCAAGGCTATTCAGAGCTCCCAGCAGACTCAGAAATAACTCAGACAGAGAACCAGAAGGAGAAGGTTGTTACAGGTAGCCAATTCAGTACGGTTGAATTGTCTATGCCGTGCTCGTATCGAGAAAATCAGAGAACTGTTAGGAGAGCTTTGTAAAATTTATGATAAAAGATAAATGGTTTATCGAAGGCTTAATAACCAAATACCTAGATATATTGTTAAGGGCTCTTCTCCGTGGCTTCATGATATCTTAACTATGGGGGATGGCTAACTATTTATAAGCTTTTTCCAAGTACTTGTGTTGGCCATATAACAGAAGTATTCAGAGAGACTTCGGCCATGGTCATAAAAGTGCGAACACAGTTTGACTTGGAAGATGCATGACCCCACCTCAGCAAATGATTTGCTGGACTGTCTATTTCTCTGAGGGTGTTAAGCACTCCACCAGTAGATGGCCTTCAATATCTTTGCCAAATGAACTAAGTTCAAGTTGATGCCGCTCATTTGCGAACAACATACGTGATACCAGGTGATCAGTCTAGATTGGCTTCTTTCTTGCATATATGCGCTCATGTGCAGATACATTCGGATATTCATTGATGCAGAATATGAAATAGATCCTCATGGATAAATTACTCTAGCATCTTTCACCGAGGCTGAGTAGTTCAGGATACGATCCTACATTTTGCCAGTATGGGTTGTTGTCAATATAGTCACCTCCCGGCACTATATACTATTACATCTTTAGACTCGAAAGTCTAGTACCATATCCCATATATATAACATCAGCTCCCTCTTTGCAAGGTTGGTCTCGAAGCAATTCTTCCACTTGCTACTCCATCCGATAGGGTTAAAAATCCTTGTGCGATAACTTGGCCACAGCAGGAAAAACCTGTCCGTAGATACTACTTAGCTCAAGTTTGGCATTTCCAGATTTTCCCAATGAAAATCTTCTACCAATTCCAGAGCATGCTATATGTACTTCAGTGGTTCCCAGGTGTTCTCATCTTCCAAACATCCTTTCCACTTGACAAAGTATTGAAGTTCTTGGATCGTTTGTGAACGTCCCCTGAATCTTCACTCATAAGAGATTATTTCACTCTAAATAATTTTCTCTATCTCGCATTCAAGGTTACCTTCAACTTCTTCTTGTGCCAAGGGTGGTTGTTCTTGGCCAAGCCTAACTAATTTTCGGTATGGCTCGAGTAGCGATACATGGAATACTGTATTCATTTTCCATCACTCTGATATTTTTAATTTGTAGGCAAGGTCTCCTTGTTGCTTTAGGATTTTGAACAAGCCATTTAGTTATGGCGCTAACTTCTTGGACAGTCGGTTGGTGTGGATATTCTTTTCGTTTAGCATAACCAAGTGACCCATTTTGAAGTCTCGTTGGCTTCGAGCTTTGCGGTCATAATACTTGTTTATCCCTTCACAAGTCTTCTTGAGTGATCCCTTTGCCTTTTCATGTATCACTTTCATCCAGTGAGCATACATAGTAGCTCCCGCATTCAGAGCATCTTGCTTCTTCATCCATTGTATTTGCCAATAGTAACTATAGTTTGCAAAAAAGGGAGTTATTCCATATGCGCTTGTTACCGAGTTGTTATATGCATACTCGGCTAATGGTACTAGATGGTACCTTTCATCCTGATCCTAATTGACAAATATTCTAACGTACCCTCTCAGCACTTGATTGACTCTTTCTGTTTGTCCATACGTTTAAGGGTAGTACACGGTAGACATTTTTCTTTTGATCTTAAATGTCTTGCACAATGATTCCCAGAATTCGCCTGCAAACTTTGCATCCATGTCAGAGATGATTTCTGGGTAACCTATGAAGTTTCCAAACAACTTTGATAAATGCCTCACCAACATCCATTGGGTTGCATTTTCTTCTTAGCCTATATAGTGTGCTATTTTGGTGAACGGGTCGTCTACAACCATGATCTGGCTGAATCCTGCAGATTTGGGAAGTTATCTGATCAAATCTACCAAGGTAGATGCCCAAGCAGCAAATGGAACCTGTAGTGGTTGTAATAGCCCAAAGCGTGCATATCTTGGTGCCTTTGCTTTTTGGCACTCGGTAAAGGATCGGACATAGTCGTTTATCCAGTTCGTTATTCCTTTCCAGTAAATGTCTCTAGTAATAATTTCCAGAGTCTTTTCTTGACTGAAATGTTCTGCAATCTTAGAGTTGTGACAGCTTTTTGCAATATCTGTCTGCAGGGTTTCATTTTGAGGAAAATATATGCGTTGTTTATAGAAGAGCATTCCATCCATTATGGTCCCTTGTTTTGGCATTTCTTTGCCATCATCCCGTAGACGATCTAGCTCCTTTTTTCTGTCTAGCCAATCTGGATCCTTGTTTGCCATTTCCATTACTTGTTTTAAGAATTTTATATTAAATTTCTTGACTTCACACTTTGCGATTATTGCATTGAACATTAGTATTTGTCCCTTAATACAAATCAGGTGTAAGGAAAAGTCAGTTGAGTACAGATATTCGTACTTTGAGTCCGAATTTAGGAGGCATAATTATAGTTGGGATTCTTCCAACCATCTCCCTGAGCTGCAAAACTTTGGCTTGCTCGTTCAGTATCATCTAACTCCCTGACTTCGTGAAGTTCTTTCTCATCAATATTTTTGACAATCATCGGCCCTATGCAGTCTCCTGTATGTACCTGAAAAGCATTGTCAGTAGTCTTGACAAGGAGGATCTTAACCTCTCCTATACAGTCCTCATCCACTACTCCGGCTCTAATGGATATACCATGCTTGACTGCTAATCCACTACGTGGTGCAATGTGCTCATATGTCCCAGTTGGTGGTCCGATACCGAATCCTGTTCCTATAAGCACTTGCCCATTCGCAGAAACAGTATTTTCTTCAGTACTATATAGGTCATAACCTTCGGCTAGCTTGGAACCTCGAGTTGGGAATTTTGCTTCTGGTTGAAGTCTTTTAACCCTTATGGTATTGGTATATTCCCCAGGAGGCAACCCTAGTCACACCTGTTTCGAGATTTCTTTACCCCATATAACAGTGACAATTAAATTTCAGTTATCCTGGAGGTTTACAAAGTAGTAAGACTGAAGTCTAGCCAGTGTGGCATGCTTAGCTCCCTCCTCAAGGTGGTACACCAGCCGCCTGCTTAACCCATCAGGTTTGCCTCTTCTGGTTTAGGGTCAGTAGACGATATTAAAGTTGAAGGCTGTGAGCTTGTGAGCCCAAAAGATTTGTCTTGCCGACCAAGCCTTGGTTGTCAGGAAATATTGTAGGTTTTGACGATCAGTATAAATTGCAAAAGGTTCATCAGTTCCAGCAAGATAGTGTCGCCATTCTTGCAACACAATCAATATTGCCAACAAAACCTTGTCATGATTGTTATAATTGTGTTTAGCGGGTATCAATTTTCGGGAGTGGAAAGCAACTGGATGTTGCTTTTTGTCCAAGTATTGAGAAAGGACACATCCTAGTAGGTAATTGTTGGCATCAGTTTCCACAACTGTCTCCCTATCTGGATGGAAATGACACAATATTGGTGCTGTGATGAACCTGCCTTTGACATCCTCAATCTCCAATTATTTTATTTCTCCCCAAGAAAAATCCTTAGGGTTTCCCTTAAGTAAATACGTAATTAGCGCACAGTGTGAGGAGAATTTCTTTATGAATCTTCGTTAGAAGTTGGTGAAGCCCATAAATATGTGAATTTCTTTAACCGAGGTAGATGGTTTCCAGGCCTTGATGGATTCCACTTTACGGTTACTCATATTGACACAATCAATCGCCACAATATACCCCACCAACTCCACTGATATGACATGGAAGGTGCTTTTCGTAAGCGAGATACCCATTCTGTATTCTCGCAGTCTTTCTAACACATTCCTAACCAATATGATATGATCCTTTACAGATTTAGAGTATATAAGTATATCATCAATGTATACAACTACTCCTTCGTCAAGGAAGTGCTTGAGGATAATGGTTATTATTGACTGGATAGTGGCTGGTGCATTTACTAAACCATATGGCATGACGTTATATTCATATAAGCCGTATCGTGTTCATAAAGCTGTATTCCACTTGTTACCAGTTCTTATATGGATCAGGTGGTAACAGTCCCTTAAATCCAGCTTGGTGAAAATTGTTTTCCGTCAACACTGTCACGTAGTTCTGTCATGGGAGGTAGTGGATATTTATTATGGATAGTGAAGTTATTCAGCCCTCAGTAGTCAACTGTTGAGGGTAGTAGATTCTAAGGACAAGCGAATCAAGCTCGGCTTGTAATCTTTCTTCGTAAACGTAGATTGTCTCGGAAGGCTCGTAGGTAAAGATTCTGAGAAAAACCTATAATGTTGATAAGATCACTTCTCTGTTGCTTGATGATAGCTAAAGCTCAGAAGGCACTTCAATATTTATATCCTGCATTTGAGCGTTCGTGAAGTACATCTAACTTCTATTTTTTGATATACTTCCAACAGTTTCTGTCTTTCAATCATATCTGTGATAACCATTTGACCCTGAGACTATTGTTACCCCAGAAGCTTATCGAAACATCAGAGATCCTTTATTTTCTGATTAGGTAAACCATTTTTTCAGTCAGAGATATCGTTCCTTGTTTTGCCGCTTCAATTTAGTTAGTTTATCATAGAATTTATTAATAGTTTCTAAGAACTTCTAGGGCCCAACTTGGATGGTGACCTATCTGGATACTACCGGCATTCCAGGTGTCTTGCGGATGGCTTCCATAGTAACTTGAGACTTACGATTGGTCTAATACCGTATCGTATTGCTATACATCTTGTTATCAACCTATTCTTATTGGTCCCTAGACCATGGTAGCCATGTTTTCAGGGTCGGACTGGGTTCTCATATTGCTGCAGGAGCCCACTCATCATATTCTCATTTTATGCAGAGGGTTACATCACTTTCAGTGCATTCCAGCGAAGACTGTTCAGAATGGGCCCTAACTCTGCGGACAATACTCCAGTGCACTTGATCTCAGGTGCATTGTGCCGTCCGACTCTCCCTCTTCATATAGCCTGCGCACAGCATCTGGTCGGACTGACGGTGACGAAGTATATAGTTTTAAAAGAGGGGCGCTAATTTTCGGTTTTTTGGTGACGGGATACTTTTTACTATAGGCGGCACAGGTGATGTGCAGGCCCAACAAGGGGGCCAGTGGGGTATGAGTAGTATCCAAGCCCAATTTTTGTGTGAATCCAGTGCTGGATTCCAGTACCTTGTAACTATGGGCCTAACATCAACTACCAACCTTAGGTGTCTGTTTGGCTTGAGCAAAAAACAGAATGGGTACTCCTGGCGGTGATTTGCAGTGGGAAATTTCACTTGGTTTAACATATCATCCAGATATGTTTGCAATACTCTTAACTACTTTTCTGAGAAAGGATATATAACGGTCCCCAGGGTGGTTTAATATCAGGTTTCAGGTCAATAACATTGTCAAAGATTTGATGTGGTGGTAGTTTTGCAGCTGTTGAGGGGCGAAATGGGTTTTTATAATTATTGTACTCGGCTGGTAAAGTATCGAGTATTATATCTTCCTCATCATCTACCTTCGCAACTGATCTAATAACCACCGCCTCTGGGTCCCCTACAACCCTATCATCCCATCCGATTGATTACCTTAATCCACTGGCAAGAGATGAAGTTAACATCCTTGATCCTCAACGATGCAGTATTCTGGGTCTGGAGTCCCCTTACTAGAGTGTTCATTATTCCACCATCTAAATGAGATTATTATTCCGGAGTTTCGTGTAAGTGCGATCTCGTACACAATCTTCATTAAGTGTTTATTTTTTCCCAATTTTTAGGTAAAGGGGAAGGGTATAATCACTTGCAGTAGAGAATTCATCTCCGGTAAAACCCAAAATGGGTACAGGATCTTTAACAGATTCGTAAGAAACATTGAATTCTCAGATCAAATTTTGTGCATGACAAAAATATTAGATCCAGATTCTAATAGGACTCTTATGCAATATCATTTCTTATATACATATATATGTGTAGTTCCATCTCGGCCTTGGTAGTATTTAGGTTCCTCATGCATGAGTTTTTGTTGCTTCTGTGATGGTATTATGTCAGGTCATCCTAGCTAAGAAGAGATTATTGTTGAATAGCTTGGGTGTTCGTGAAAACGCAAACATTGTTTCGACCATAGAGGTCTCCTCAGAGGAACTAAACAAATAGTCTATTTGTTAAGATTCTGGGCGGCCCACTACAAGCGGTCTTTACCCCGTGCCGAGGGGCTTCCAAAAAGTTAAAACCCTATCAATAGGGGAGAAACCATTAAAACGCCATAATAATGAAAATTAAAAAATATACTTCTCTTTCTTCCTTGTAAGATAATTGCCTAAAGGAGTAATATGTTTGAAAATAAAATTTTATTTCCCAAAAGAGTGCCAAATTCCGAAAATGGTAACTATTTCCAAATTTGGACTAGCTTGTCCCAAAAGGATAGGTATAGTTTAGCTATATATGCTATAAATATTGTCACAAAACACCTTCTCTTTGGTTGTCCATTCATAGCTTAGGTGGTGGAGTCTTGCCTTGGCCTGGCGTGCTCTTCACTAAGGTCAAGCATTTAAGCCTATCTGAGGTTTGAGTAATTGAGTACCAGATTTTACACTCAGGTCAGTGCAGGAGTGGCTAGGCTGCCCATAAACCACTTTCCAAACCAAAAAAATAAAAAAATAAAAAATATGATGAAAATTTCTTTTCATCATATATTACCAATTTTCGAACTTTGGGGGATCAAAATACTGGTACTGCTGATGGGGGAAGGATGATGGGCCAACCTGGCGTTATGCCAAATTCTTCTACAAGGTTGATATGATTCTTCTCCCCAGCCTAGGGGGATCCCTGTTTTGATTCTGGTTACTAGTTTGCTAGTACCCCGTCTACCCAAGCGCGGTTGCCGTTGGTGCCATTAGGACATTTCCGTGTCTGATAATTACGATAATTGAGGTGCTAGTTGACTCTGTATCTGATTAACTTTTGGTTGCACCAATGCCATTTGTGGTTTGCGCAAGAATTTTAGTCTGACCTTAGTAGCTGGTTTAGCGAAGGTTGTTGCAACCACAATGTTCTTTCAGTATTTTCCCATATATAGTTGTTAAGGCCATAATGAGTGCAACCCTTTCCTTCCTTTCGCTTATTAACAACCCCTAGTGGGATTCCGTCATGAGCTTTCTTCCAGTCTGTGTGCTCATGATTGTTCTGGTTTCCCACTTGCTTTTCTGATGGGTTTGGCTTAATCATTTTCTTATTTTGTTCCTTGAATCTGCCAGAGCCTCGCTTTGCATTGTCACCTTTACTAGTATCATCACATTTCCTTTTCCAGGGAGATGCATTGGTGGAGGGTTGACCTTTGGATAGTTTCCCTCATACGAGCAACTCCTCCTCCTGTCTACCCACTTCCCGTATGGCTTCACTCTATTCGTCATTGGAGGAGAATTTCAAATGCGATAACTATCGCAGAATTTCTTCTGGAAGTTTGCTTTCCACTCATAATCTTCAACTAATTATACTAAGACCTGCTTTGATGTTCAGGTTTTCGAGGAGAGGAAGATAACTGTTTATTCTTCCCTTATAGAGTACCTTGGTTATTTCTTCTAGGGCTCGTTATTCTTCTTCTATGCCAATGGATTACTTCAAAATTTCCTGTTGAAAGCGTTCCTACAAGGAATATTCCAGGTCCTTAGTATATCCGCCTAATCCACAATTTACCTTCCGTTATTTCTCCAAGAAGGGTATCGCTTTGTTCCCCTTTGTTTTCCTCAAGGCAAAAACATTTCAGTGACCATGATTTCCCCAATGTATAGGATTGCGATCGAAACTGTCTTTACCGGCTGTCAACCAATTTCGAACATCTTGGTTGTCATTTCCTTCAGAGAAGTAAGGTGGTTCCGCTATTAGCTTAGTTGGTCAAGAGAGTCCACCAATCCATTCTAAGGAAGACATAGTGATACTGTCCTTAGATACATCATTTCTGGGAATAGATGGTAAACAGAGAGCCCATTCCGGCCTGCTGCCCTTTCTGCCCTAACTATCCACTCTATCACTATCGGCCCTGCCATCATCATCTGGGTCAGAGGCATCACCAAGGTTAGCTGGTGGTAGTAGTGGTGGTAGGTTATTTCCTCCACGGTCGACTCCTTTTCCTTTATCCTTCATTGGGGTTGACACAGATTCCTTTGTAGGAATAGTACCTTCTATAGGTACTATTGATTGTCTTTGGTTGGACGGTCCTGGGTCGCCATCACTAGGTCCATGCTGTGTAGGTACAGGGGTCTTTTCCGCTAACTGAAGTACCTGATCAACTAGGTAGGCCTTCATGCCTGCGCTCTGTTCTCCTTGCTGTTGAGCAGCAATTTCAGATTGCTCATTCATCCTACCTGTCGATTCCTGTTCCTGTTAGTTCAACATGGTATTAAGTTCTATTAATGCCTTTTCCAAGATTCGCTCCCTTATTTCTGAGAGATGAGCCTGATGCTCCTGTTGGGCCTGTTGGCATTGGAAGTCTTCCTGCACCTGGGCACGAACCTTGGATGCTCCCATTCGGTTTTGCCACTCAATTTTTCCAATGCAGAGTGACCTTCCTAAATATTAGCATCATTGATAACTTCACCTCTGGCCATACACCTCTGCAATAATTCTAGTATTGTAAAACCCTTCCTGGCCTCCTGTGATAGTGATGAGATCGCAATATGTTTCTTATCTGCACTTTCTTCCAGGGATTGGTCCAGGTGGCATAATGCATATACCACATTTTGCTGTAAGTTATCAGGTGTATTGACAGGCTTCTTGGTTCGCTCAGAACGCTTCGGAACTCTTGATTGTGGACGAGCTAAATGCTTAATGGGAGAGCTGGTCCAGCTTCGTGACCGAATTAGAGATGTTGAAGGTGTAGATTCTGTATCATCCACTTCGATCATCCAGTCTGGTCGCAAACGACTAGGAATAGGTGTGTCATCTCGTGCCATAGCCATAGTAGCTTGCTTGGACTCCTAGATGTTTTTCCTAACAATAGTTTAGTGAACCAGGATAGTTCAACTATTTCAAATAGCAGTAATTCCACAAGGTCAGCAGTAAGTATATCTACCAAAGCGGGTAGGGTAGAATATAATTTCCGTTTTGTAAAAGCTGTTATACGTCACCTATTTTGCCGCCAAATATGTTCTGTATATTTTTCCTGTATGCGCGCAAGCTCTCAAAGAGCTACAGCTCTGAGGTCAAGTGCGTACTATTCGCAACATATAGGAAATTCGTTGTGAGAGTTGAGAGGTCGGCAGTGCCCACAATGTTGGCACTGATGAAAACTTTGACCGTCGAAGTTTCTCAGGGCATGAGAGAAAATTTAGTTGCTTTGGCGACAGGAGATTAACAATATAGTATTACGGGGTAGCCAATTCAGTATAGTTGAATTGTCTATGCCATGCTCGTATCGAGAAAATCGGAGAACTGTCAGGAAAGCTCCTTAAAATTTATAATAAAAGAATAAAGGTTTCTCGAAGGGTTAATAACTGAATAACTTGATGTATAGTTAAATTTTCTTCTCCGCTGCCTAATGATTCTTTAACTTCGGGGGGGTTTTTTTTTTTTTTTTAGATTATCTTAGTGAATTACTGTTTAAGGTACAGAAACTAGATGAAGCGCAAGCTATGGCAGACAGAAACCTCTAACTACAGTCTGGCCCATCCCCACACAGCGAAAAAAACCTCTTACCAAACAAATGTTAGACACTTGGGCAGAAAAAACTACTAAGAAGAAACAGGCCTGAAATTTCCCAAAAGATCGTAAAAACCTTTCACCTCTGTAGACGAGCGACAGAGGAAATAAACAAAGTCTTACAGTGAACAAGAACTAAGACTCCCAAAGGAAACAAAACACCTAAGCAAGAAACCAACCTGAACTATCAATTTGTCCAATGGCAGGATATCCGAAATCCAACTAATCCAGAAGGATACAGCTTGGGGTGAGGGCAAGTAAATCCCCAGGCACGAAGTGGCAAAAGGAATCAAATCGAAGGAGGTCAGTAAGCCGGTAGAGGTGGAGGGAGTATGTGGAAGACAATGTAAATCTCTGTATTTTCCAGAATTCGTGGCAGTATCGTGCCAGCAGAAGGGCGAGCAGTAGGGTGCCAGCCAGGAGGCACTAGGGTGCCAGCTGATCAACCATCAGGAGGAGACGAGAGAAACAGGTGTGGATAGATGAGGGCTAAACCCAAGGACCAACGGAGTCGTGTGTATGACCATCTCGGCAGTACTCATCAAAGTGAGAGTAGGGGAATCGACCATCAGACTGCTAAAGCAACTGTAGGCCTGTAGGATGTTTCCCCCATCTGCAACCCTGTCTTCCAGCTATATAGGGAGGTCAGAGGGAATTCCTGACTGTGCAAATGTTAAGCTGGGCAGAGTTGAAAGCTAAGTGAGGCAAAACCAAAGCAGGAAAAGGAGAGAAACCATCAACAAAGATTGCAGAAGAGGAGAGAGAGAGCACAAAGGGGTCAACCCTAAAGAGCATGGGAAGGTGGGAATAATTAATACAAATTCCCACCCGCTGGCATAGCCAAAGGGTGTAGTTGAGTCGTAACTAAAGTGGTTATTATTTCTCGTAGTGTTGATATTTCAATCGTCGGATTTGTACAGGAGACTGAGGATGTTCCTTAACTATGCGGGATGGCTAACTATTTAAAACACATTTTCATAGTACCTGTGTTGGCCATATAAAAGAAGTATCCAGAGAGACTGCGGCCATGGTCTTAAAAGTTTGAACAGAGTTTGGCCCTGATGATGTATGACCCCACCTCAGCAAATGATCCCCCGGACTGTCTATTTCTCTAAGCGTATCAAGCAAACCACTAGTAGATAGCCTTTAATATCTTTGCCAAATGATCTAAGTTCAAGTTGATGCCACTCATTTGCAAACATGATACGCGATACCAGGTGATCAGTTGTTACGATCCTATGCTGTAAGCTGGTTTTGCAACAGGTAACTACTTCTCTTTGGGTTGGATGAATATAACCAGGCCGTTGTTATAGTCCGGTACGGGGTGTGGCGCTAATCTCAGCCACCAGGGTAGCAGTACTATTGCAACGAGTAGTACTAGGCGGGTTCCATTATTGTTCTTAGGCCTATGCCTACGTTGTCTTGATAGCTGAACCCTACGGTTCCAATCACACAATGGCAATAGGGGAATGGAACGGAAAAGAGGTAAAGTAATTGTATAGGAAAGAACTTAGGTGGTTGCGTGAAGAGTCCTAACTACAGGTCGCCTAGAGGTCTTTATATAGGCACTCTTCCCTCAACCCTAACCCTGGTTACTCATACCTGTGAGTAACACGACCTCTACGACTCATAGTGAGTCATAGTATGAAATCCAACAGCTGACTCTTCTGAGTCAACTGCGCCACGTGCCAACCAATCATAACTCATAAAATAAGTCATGTGCCCTAAAGTGGTCACATGCGTAAAACCCATGACTCATAGTGTGAGTCATGTGCAAAAATCATTACATCATATGACTCACAAATATGAGTCATGCGCACGATCAACCAATCACAACATAACAATGATTGCACAAGTGTGCCTCATGTGAAACCCCATGACTTCTAATGAGTCATAGTGCGAAATATAACAACCTTGTGACTCATAACTATGAGTCATGCGAAATCCTGCTTTGCTTAGTGACCAATCGTGACATGAGTCTGGATAACTGTCTTTCTTGCATATATGCGCACATATGCAGATTCATTTATATTAGTCTGAATGCAGAATACGTAATAGATCCTCATAGATAAATTACTCTAGCTTCTTTCACTGAGGCTGAGTAGATCTGGATATAATCCCACTTCTTCCCAGTGTGGGTTGTAGTCAATATAGTCACCTCCCGACGCTATATACTATCAAATCTTTAGACTCGAAAGTCTAGTACGATCTCTTACATGTGTATTAAAGGTGACGATACACCTATACCTAGACAAATATCCTACAACCAGGAGACCTTGATACATGCTCTGAGGAAGAGCTTACCAATGACTAAATCTTCCCAGGAGAACTGCAAAAAGCGGAGATAGCTCTGGAATCGAGACCAAGTAGCAGAAGTATTTTGAAAACTGTCTTTGGAACCTGACCTGACTCTCCAGTACCCTCAAGTAATGAGACAACACTTAGTGGATTTCCAGACTCACCTGTTTCCTCTACACAACCCTTACTACCCTAAGGAAAAGGGAACCAACCAAAGACTTCCAGACACCCCCCAGCTCCTCCACCAGCATCTAGAATAATGACTGATACTCCATAATATGCCAGAAAACCAGAGATCAAGCTTCTACAACTATTCAAATTCAGTGAAGAAGTCGAAGATCAACTACCAGACAAACTCAAGCCCTGGTTTAAGGAGGTTGAGAAGTACTTATCCATGTATAATATCCTTAATGATACAGAGGATGTAGAATACTACTATGGCACCAATCCAGAAAGGTGAGAATATAGTGCTTACTTCAAACTCATGGAGGAATTTGAAAACAACTAACCCTTTCTGAAAGAGTTCAAGAACAGATTGAAGGAGTAATTTGAATGATCGACGAATACAGATAACCTGTACCTTAAATGGCAGAAGATACAACATTCCTCTGAAGGCAAGCTAGTGAGAATCTCAAACATCACTGGAGAACTAGAAGACCTAATGGGAACACTGCCTAGAGACTCTATATCAAACTATGCACAAAGGGAACACTTTTTGGATGCCATAGTTCCCTGGCTCAGAAGGAATATGGAACCACAGTTAAGAGATACTGATACCTGGAATCAACTTGTCCAGTTAGCAGAGAGATGTAATGCAACAATATTCATGACAGCAGCATATAGGAGTAGTGGCAGTTCATCCCGCCCCACCAGAAATAAGGTAAATAAAGCCAAGAACCTACTAAAACAAAGCAACAGCAAACCAGGAGGAGAACGTAAAGCTACAAGGAGAAATTGAATTACTCAACAGTATATGAAGCTAAGCAAGCAGGAAATGGATCAATGCAAGAGAGAAGGAGCAAGTTATCACTCAGGAGAAGCAGAAGATATGGCAAATCATTGCCCAAACAATGAGATCAAGTCTAATTCATGTCACAGTCACCCAAGACACCTCTCCTAGTGATGATGAGTACTAGAATAGTGAACGCAATGATACAGAGGAGCTAGATTGAAGGAATACTATTATAATTTACAAGACTTCTGTTAGTACCCCCAAGGAAGCAGTAAGAGCATTCAAAGCATTAAAATTGACAATCTTAGAAAAACAAGGAACTGACTATGTGGCCAGCAGACACGGGAACTATTTGTTAAGGATTGTCTATTCTAAGGGCAAGCGAAGCGAACTAGGCTTATACCTTTCATTACAGTCAGAGATTGTCTACGAAGCCTTGTGAGTAAAGTAGGAAAGATTTTAAGCAAAGGTTATGATATAGATAAGATCTCTACTTGGTTGCTTGATTCTGGATAAAGATAGGAAGGCACTTCCATATTTATACCTATGTCTGAATGTTAGTTGCCTACATCTATCTCTTATATTAATTAAGTATTTCTTACAATTTGCTCAATCCCAATTCAAGCGCGAATGTTCTTTGAAATTGAAAATTCTTTTACTCATATACCTGTAACGCTCCTACAGATTGGTTGGTAGAGCATACCGAACCTCAGTTAAACAAGGGGACTTAAAGAGGCCTTGTGAGGAACAGTATTAGTGACCTCCAAAAATGTCAAGGAAACCAAAGGTACTTTTAATAAGAATCTATATTAGAACCAAGTTAGGTAGAGTAAACCAGTAGGACAGGGTAACCTTCTACCTCAGTCAGGTAAGGTAACCTAGATAGGCAGGGTAGCCTACTACCAGAGTTAGGCAGGGTGACATGCTACCAGAGTTAGACAGGGTAACTGGCAAGGCTAGGTAACTAGAAGAACCTATGAAAAGTTGGTAAGCAGTATAGAGGCCTTCGAGCATGCTATCCACATGTAACTAATTGTTTCATGATAGTGGAATCTAGGGTAAACAATAGTGTAGTTACAAGGGACTGTCTGGTAACATATGGGTGTCAATAAGCGAAAAGTGTACCGGCCCACCAATGCAACAAATTTATCTCAATGCATACAAATATTTGCTAGCTGGTAGAGTAGTATTCAATGGCTTTAGTAAATATTTTTTAGCAAAATTGAACCTAGGATACAATGTTAAGATGAATATATCAAATTTAAGACTTTTTTTTTTATTGCATACATAGATAGCAGAGATTCTCAGCTACAAGAAGAATATTTATGAAAAACTTTTAGCAGTAGAATTGAATGGTATTTCAAAATTTACAATTTTAAGAAGTTTTTTAGTATGTGTAACTACTTGTAAGAACCAGTAGTAAATATATACCATGCAACCATTTCAATCATAGTATTTGATATTTCAAAAGTGACTTTGGAAGACTCAAATACTATGATGAAGAATAGGACTACTAGTTACTTATAAATTAGATTGTAATATGAGTAAAAGTTCACTTACCATCTTCATATCAACGACAAGAAAGCCATTATGGACTATTCAAGCGATAACTCTTATTCATATCTTTCTGAAGATTTACATATTGATAGTGATAGCAGTGATGATGAGCTTCTCCCCGGAGAGCCAGAAGACGAAATCTATGAAATAGATTCTGAAGCAGAAAATATTAAGGGCCATATCCCGTTAGGTAAATTTTTTATTTCTTATTTTAAGTTTGATGATAAAAACAGGCACTAATAAGTAGTATAGGTGAAAGTGAGAGCAATATGACAGAACGCCTTAGGGAGTTCTTGCATTCATGTAGTTGTTCTCAGAAGTGTGTACAAAAGGTGAGTATCAATGAGTAGAAGCAATGGCTTCAGCACTATGATAAAATCTCAAAGATGCAAAAGAGGCTTCTAATTGTATATCTACTCTCACCTCAATTAAAAGTAAGTCAAGATATATCAAACCTGCTAGTATTATCTAATTTAAAATGTATTAGACTAGAGATAATACATCTCTAAAGGTTAAGTACTGCTTACCATTTATAGGTGATGTCTGTCGAGCTGTATTCTGCAGCTTTTGGAAAACTGATCGTAGGATAATTTATCTTATCATCAAGCACCTTTGTGATATCTGTATGCCAATTGTTAAGGCTCATGGCAATCAAGGACTTAAGCCTCATAATATACTATCTGATTCAGTCAAACAAGGTATGGAGAACTTTCTAATAACTATGAAGCAGCAAGAGGGAGAATCAATTGCAACTAGGACTTTTAAAAGGTCTTTGAAAGATGGTAAGATAGTAAAGTATATGGAATTAGAACATATTACTTTACTCCCTTCACATCTCTCTTATCAGGTAGTATATAATCGATATATTGAGCAGGGATCCCTTACTACTAATAAAGATCAACCATCTTTTTCTTCCTTTTATAGGTTTTGGAAGGATCATGAGATCTTTCGCTTTCTCAAGATACGTAAGCCATCTAAAAATATTTGTGATGAATGTACCATTCTGCGCAACTATTCCAAGCATGATTTCCCTTCAAGAATAGATAGTGTAGTACTTGAAGGTACTGGGACAGGGGCTATTTCAGAAAAGGTAAGTCCACATATTTACAATTCACAACAGTTAGAAAGGCATCAAAAGGAGAATCGTGCCTGTAGGACACAATATGAGGATGATATTCATATATCTCGCGAGGTTGGATCGCAAGTAAGTTGTTATTCCTTTGATTTTCAACAAGTTGTTGAAATTCCTAAAGTTGCACAACAACCCTCTGAATGGTACTACTGGTCACACTTTAAACTATATGTTTTAGGTATTGTTGATGATACTACAGAGCAGCATTATCATACAATGCATACAGAGGCATAGCAGGGAAAGGGTGCCAATCAGGTAGTATCACTATTGCATCTTTTTTTATCCTCTAGTCAACAAATGAAGTGTGAGGTTCGTTTGTGGGCTGACAACTGCGGGGGACAAAATAAAAATAAGACCATGATTTGGTATCTTTGTTGGCTAGTATTAACACAGACTATAGATTCAATAACCTTAGGATTTCAGATCAAGGGCCATACACGTAACAGTGTCGATCGTGGCTTTGGAACTGTTAAGCAGAAGGCTAATCGTAGTGAGATATGGACACCTAATGATTATGCAGAACTTGTTGACTCTTCAGACAAGAATGGAAAGATAAAAGCCATAAGGCTATTTGATAATTCTTCAGAAAGTATATTCAGAGATTGGGATCAAGCATTAACAGTGCATTTAAAGTTACTAAAAGGTATCCAAAGCTTTCAATTCTTTCGCTTTGAAGCATCAAGTCCAGGAATTATTCATGCTCGCAAGTTGCCTGACATGCCTTGGATTAAGTTTGATTTGCGTAAGAAAGACTTTGAACTTGATTCTTTCAAAGAAATTTCTCCTACACTAATTCCTGATAC
>QFET01004030.1:0-10127 GCA_003316355.1 Tuber calosporum
CTAATATCAGAGGTTCGAGGAAAGAAAAATGCTCGTGCTCAAAATGCAAAGCATTCAAATGCCATACTGTCTACAGGTTCAAAGCCTAATGACCAAACCTCTTGTAAGTACAACTTCATGCTAGTATTATTATAAATACTTGATCCGAAACTAATATTAAATCTAAATAGTAGCAAAGGATAAGACCTCAACAGAGGTGATTGATAAAGAACAAATAGAGGTCTTGGTATCTTCATCTACAAAGAGGCGTGGACGGGGCCGGCCTCCTGGATCTAAAAATAAGAGGCAAAAACCAGCTGCTGATAAGTCCCATGTTGTATTATAATCTTTATTATACCAAAAGGTATAATGAATCAATCAGGGTGGAAATGCTTTTTGGATTGTAACATTTTTTGAATATTCTTTGCATCATGTATTACTAAACTGAATTTACAAGCAATTAATATTGTTTTATACTCATTTGCATTTATAGTGGAACAGGTATTTTAAAATGTAAAGCGAAAATTGTTTTTTGACCTTTTTTTTAATTTCCCTATGGTTGCTATACAAACTTCAAACTGTAATAACTCAAAACCTGGTTTAAGGCGTCTGGTCAATTTTCGCATAACAACACCCATATGACCAATAACAATTCATTAAAGATGCATAATTCAACTGTTAAATCCTGAACACCACATAAGAAATCATAGATGAATATGTTCTAATATAACCAGTCCAATAACGTGAAATATAGGGAAATATATGTCCTAGCTGTAGTAATGTGTGCAGTGTAGAGTTAAAACAAATCTCAAACTAACTATGAAAATATTGTATATTATCCATAATACATTCAAACGAAATTAAATAGAAAATTGCAACACTTCTACAAACATATGGCCTACTTCATATAGGATGTAATTCTGAAAAACTTCCTGGTAAATCATTTAAATGTAACCCCTGCAGGTACCACCTCAGGTACTATCACGGAGGGATTGTTCATGTTGGATATTATGAGTGCCTTAGGATGGGGTAACATCATCATCTGACCTGCCTCAGGCATCTTGATAGGTGCTGCTTCAATCAAGTTAGTAACTGATTCCCATCCATTGCCCCACAGGTCTGCAATTACCCAAAGGTCCAGAAGAGGCTACGAAGAGGTTGCAGAACTTCATTGTGCACGTGTAAGAGACATTTCGGATATAGTACTTTCCACTCTGGGCTATTTGTTCCAGATAAGGTTACCAGTACTCATAAAGGTCAGAAAGGGGTCTCGTGGAGAAACAATTTTCAGGATAGTGTTAAGTGCAGAGTTTAGTGATATACGGTAATGGGAGTACCCTGTAGGAAGATGCATCCTAAGGTTGCGACCGCACTAAAGACTCAAAGTAAATCTCAAGGAAGGTAAAGATATAGACAATGAAATCAAATGATTAAACTTACTATCCTTAAGCCGACACTGCACTCAATTCAAGTTCTTCTTGTAAGGATAGTTGGTTATCAGAGTACAGTGCCCATTGCGTCTATTTAAGTGGAATTATAATAACCATCAACCCTCATCCCTACTCTGACCATAAATGAGCACCCTTCTCCACTCAGGGATCATCAATGCCAGACTAACTCAGGGTCAGCTTCGGAAGTCTGCGGATCGCTCTGATAAGGACAGTCTACCAACCCGATTGGTTTTCTGAAATGCATCTCATTTATGTCTGCAGGAGAGACAAACCTTTCTGATCGTCGTCTTGTCTGTAGCCTAATGTCATGTCACCATAGGACACAATATCTCTGTTAAGACTTTGTTGCCCTGTGGCTATTCCATCTATGCAAGTGTTGTAGTAACCCTGGTCTCCTTGGCCAATCGGCAACTATTCTAGTCCCTACTTTACTTCTCCAACAAGAGCGACTACTGTCTTGGCCAATGGGCGCTACCCATGGCCAATGGTTCATTTACCACCTCAACTATGATAAGACGGAATGCTCACAGAGTCCTGTAAGGTCTCTCAGTAATAGTCAAGGTCCTATACTATAAGCAGTTCTACTGTAGAGAATTATCTGGACAAATTTCGGTTTGTCTCCGACTACCAGATGACTTTCCTGAGGGGCTCCCACACCTCCAATAAGGATATTAGGTACCTAGAGTACCCCAGGGGTGCCATCTGGTGGCAATACTGACCTCTTACCTGTGTTGGCCATCACCTACCTCCTTATATACCCTCCAGACATGATTTCTCCTCTGGATTGTCGCAACATATCTAGTGTTACATTACTACCTCCAGCAGCCCAGTTTCGTTGGCCTTTTACCAATTTTCACACTTTACCACCTATCTCAATGGCGGTTTACCAACACACTCCAAATTAAGGTCTGGTGCCTTTTATGATTTTTCGAATTTTGTGTAACATTGAAGGTAGGTTAACTTAAGGTTCCCAATCCTATACATGAGCTATTAGGTAGGGTAACTTCATCCCTTCATCGCCCTAATCCAATCAGATGTCTGTGTAACATATATAATATTATTATAGATTATATTCTTTCATAATAATTTCCCTCCCACTATCTTACAATTTCGGATATTATTAAGGATTTTCTTGGCAGGATATCAGGGTTAAACCCAGTTCACAGTAGGGTTTCTTACTATATTTTTCACTATCATTATCTCACTTGTGTGCAGGATGCACTTTTGTACAAATACAGTTGTTACCACCCACCTCACTTAGATAAAATAAGAACCAGAACTCCTACCAATCTGCTCTTATACACACCTCTGCTCGCTTAGCATACAAAGGGAACACCTTCGTACTTCCACAGTATTTTCCTCATAGTAGTAACAACTGTGCCACCAGAGTTCACTTTTTGAACCAGAAGCACAGTCCCAATCCAGAATACTTCCGGGAGGCAAAGTAGACCTATTTTGAAGAGAAGATGGTCACCGTGGCTACCGACTGGGAGAAGAAGGTACAGAATGCCTATCACTAGCAAGTCATGTCAGTGTAAGCACTGAAGGGCCATTTGGAGGCCCTCGAGTGGGCTGTGAAGGATCGAGTAAATATTGACTCTGAAAATAATATTATCATAAAGTAAGCCCCCCCACCTCCCTTAGTTCGTACAAGACCTTTGAGCTTTGTTTCGCATTTAGTATCAGTAATGACAAATATGAAATGGCATGTGCATTTAACGTTACATCTATGATAATTGTTGGAACTCATCCTGATGCTAGGGATATCGCAGGTTGCCCGCTTTGCCCTTGATGAAGAAGCCCGCCTTGAAAGTCGATCGCCCAGCCCTTCTGGCACTTTATGGAGATTGAAACCACTTGTGAGGGTCAAAAAAGAAAAAGGGCACTCACAATCTAAAACTTCACCAATAGTGGCTACCCTCCTGGAAGTCCCTTTCACTCTGTCAGTTGTTTTAGAAGCTCAACGACTATATGCGGTGGCAGAGCCAACTCCCTTGCCGGCCATCCTAAAAATTATGGTACTGCTTGTCTATCAGACAGAACAACCAGCCTCTGCAAAGCCAACTGGCAGTGCTGGAAGGACAGAGTTTCCAGTGCTAGTGGCACAGTCGGCTAGGACTCATTCTTCCCCTACTTGTAGGATTGAGGGAGGACCACCCATGCATGTTTTCCACCATTGGGCTCCCCTTTCAAAGGGCCCTAGTGAAATGCTAAAATATTCACCCTCAGGTCCGAAGTTGAAAAAGATGCATATTTGTTTCTATAGTTCAGAAGATTATAGCATTATTGGAGCTTGTCCTAGCTTCCAACAATTAGTTTAGAGAGGCGCGGATAAGGTTCTTAAAGCAAAAGAACCTCCTGCTTCACCTTTGCTGGTTCAAGCATTCTCCACCCTGGAGGCCAGTAAACCTAGTTGGGAGGATCTCTTTAGCGGATAGATGATTGTTTGGGACCAGGTGGTGTAAACCAACCACCAGGTAGTCGGAATATGGATGAAGGAGGTGAACTAGGTGATTCAGACTCCACAAGTATTATCGAAGACTTCTCTTTTTCCCTTCATGATCGCAGCAGATTTCTTGGCAAATGAAGGTCCTACTGGAATGAGGCTTAGAAGCGACTGTATGTTGAGCGGTGTTAAGCCTTGTTAGACTACCTACAGAGGTCAAACAAGAAATCCCATAATCAATTAAAGAAACCTGTGAAGTTGGGGATTAAAGAGTTTAGCAGAAACCCTTGTGATACACAGTGATTCATCCATGATACAGAGATTAGGTTTGACTACTCTCGACACAGCTAGCTGTCGGATATTAATAAGGTCAGCCTGATCATCATGCTTCTTGAAGAGGCTGCAAAGAAATGGTATAATAGCATCCATGTGGACCTCAGCCAGGATGGTGCTCTCAGAGACGGAATTACCTACAACTCAGGCAACAAGTTAAGTACTAGGGGAAGATTTCGGAAGTGCCAGGAGTCTATTGTCTGTGGTCACTCAGATCGGGATCTCACTCTTCGCAAATAGAACAATCTGGTTATGAAGCCTAGAAAGGTAAATGAGTTTGTTGATGAACTTAGTCTGTTAACCAGTGAGTTAACAACATGACGACATGAGTGTTAAGGATTAAGCTCATATTATTTTGACCTCAGATTTGAGACATGCCTTGGGGCTGAAGACTCCATACCTGGAAGCATACATCCACTATCTTAATCTTTCGTGCAATAAAGGTCACAAACTAGAGGATGTAGCACCCCTCTACCGCACAGTTGTCAAACAAAAATATACTTGCCAGGAGCGGGGGGATGAAATGTCATCTTGTGCTAAGCGACAGCAGAAGAAGGACTGAGGTCCTGTGAATTGCAATCGCAAACTGACCAGGCGACAGCTTACCCATTATGGGTTAAAAAGTCAGAATATAAGGAAAAAATTAGAACATTATAGTAACCTTAACTGACAAAAACGGCCAGCTGAAACAATAGTTTCAGTGTCGGATTGAGAGTCACTTTTAGACACACTATATTGCTCCTCAACAAGTTGTACAGTACATCAACCCAGCTGGAAAGCGAACGGCCTCATAAGCTGAGCACGGTACTTGTAATGGAATCCTACTATATTTCTACTATTACAACTGACATGATATTTGTTATTACTTATTTGGGTTTATACCTGATAAGTGCTACTATTTGGTTGTCCCTTCCTACTTGGTTATGAGTTCCTAACTGGCTATTCCTTCCTTGTTTTGCTTATCATTCATTACCCTCTCCTTGCTCCTACCTATATGGGTACCGCTATCTTCCTACTATACCTACTGGATTTATATAGTATTAGCGATCTCTTGTTCCTTCTTGTTTGGATTCCATTACTTGTTTTGTTTGCTCCATCCTGTCGCTTTCAACCCTCTGTTTTCAGAATATAGTTACCTTGTTATGCTGGCTCAGTTAGCATGTTGGTTGGACAGGATGTTTGCACTTTTGTTAAGTTTTCCTAGCTACAATCTTTTGTATTTAAAGAGCCTTCAATCCCTTAAGGATTTGGACTATCAAGCCTCACAGGACTATTATCTTTAATACTACAAGTTGAACGGTTACTCTATTAGTTCTATACCTTTTACCTTGTCCATTGAAAACCTATCCATCGACGCTTCTCCACCTATCCTTATAGTATCTTCAGAGTCCCTTTGGGATTCTTGAGATACTTGGGAGTTGGTTACAGTACTTCAACTCTGTCCAAACATTGATGCATTGAGGCTCCTCTGGTTGAGAAAAAGGTGACCCAGCTCTGCAGATCACCTTGGATATTCAAGGTTGGTGGTGATGAGAGTGAATAGGTAACCCATCTCAACAATACTAAAGAAACCAGAAAGCTGACTGACACTCCTCACAATTAGGCCTGGAGGAAAAGGCAAGAAAGGAAGGGAAATTCGACTGGGTGAGTCCCCTCCTCTATACAGGAAAATACAGCTTATTTAATGCTGCCTGCTAGGATTTGGATTAGGTTTTCTTTTGTAATCGAGTTGCAAGGGTTTATTTGCTATTTCCATTGTTCATTGATTTATTTGAGAAAGACTAATAGGGATAGTCTGGTTTGATTCGATTTTGTTGCTTTTGTATGTCCATCAGGCAGGACTTGATTAGCAATTGAAACTAATTTTGCAAGTTTACCTGAATGGGGTTGACTACCAGAAATGTCACATGTGTGATAGTAAACACTAAAAGTATACCGATTATAAAGTGACAAACATTATGACACTTAAGTAAATAAAACCTGTTAGCAAAGAAAGACCCGCTAAGGAGCAGAGGCCATGCAGTCCAAGGCAATAACCTAGGTTAATACACATAAATCTCCGTTTGGACTGGAACTTTCAAAAGCAGCGGAGTAGTGAAGAAGCACTACATCTGTTGGATAGTGGCACCACACATGCTGTGTTGAGTAGTTCATAGGTCAAGAAGGCCTAAATACCCTGTATACTTAGGAGGTTTCTGAATCCAATCTCTGATACAAGCGGTAACCAAATTCTCAGGTACGGGAATTATTACACTAAGAGGGTAAGAATAAAGATTGGAGACCATGTAAAGGATATCAGGTTCGAGCTTTCAGATATTCCTGACACCAAGGTTGATTGTTATTTCATAATATCGTGTGTAAAAGTCTACAATTCTAATATTGATTGAGATTTCAATTATGCTGAAGTAGTGCTCTGAGTATTGACAGATAAATTGTCTAGTTGCTGAGTGATGTATAGAGTTTATCACAAGTGAAGAACTCCTAGCTGAGAATTATAGTAAGGAATATCTGTTGGGAATGAGAGTGTGAATTTGGGAAGATGGAACTGACATCTGTGTCAATCTGCTCCCTGAATACAAGGATTATACAGATATTTTCAGTAAAGAATATATAACTGCGCTTCCTAGGTAAACATCGTTTGATCATATGATTGAACTCGAACCAGGGACTTAGCCACTCTTACGGCCAATATTCCCTCTCTCCAAGAGAGAGTTAGATGTCTTATATGACTTTATGTGTGAAATGGAGGAATAAGGAAAGATCCCGTGATCTAATTCACTGGCTGGTGCCCAAATCCTCTCTGTCCCAAAGCCAGCTGATACACTTCATTTATGTATTGATTATTGTAGACTCAATAAGATTACTATAAAAAACAAGTATCCGTTGCCCTTGATGAAGGAGTTTGTGGATAGTCTCAGAGAGGCCTCTGTGTTTACAAAGCTGGACCTGAAGAATGGCTATTATCTCCTGCCGATAGCTCTAGCCAAGGAACAGAACACTGCCTTTAAGAGTCATTATGGCTTGTATGAGTATATGGTGATGCCGTTTGGGCTATGTAACACACCATCTACCATACAGAGTTTGGCAAATAGCGTATTCAGAGATATGATTAATGCCGGAGTTATTGCTTATATCAATGATATCCTTATATCCTCCTTGACAATTGAAGAAGATGTCGCAGTTGCCCGTCAGGTGATAGAAAGACTGTGTAATCCGTGTCTTTGTATTAGCATAATGAAGTCCACCTTCCTGCAAAGGGAAGTTGAATTCTTAAGCTACAAGATATCGGAGCACAGAATATCTATGACGACTCAAAAGGTTGTTGAGATCAAGGCATGGAAGACTCCCCAGGACGTAACTGATGTTCAATGCTTCATAGGCTTTGCAAACTTCTACCGTCGATTCATAAATGAGTTTAGCAAGGTAACAAAACAGTCAACGAATCTGACCAAGAAGGATGTAAAATCGTCTAGTCAGCTGCTTGTAAGTGGTCACTTGAATATCTAAAAGAGTTGTTTACTACTGGTCCCATTCTGATACACTTTGATGACTTATATACAACTAAGTTAGAAACTCACACCATTGATTTCGAATTGGAAGCAGTGTTCTTGCAACTCAGTGATGACCAAAAGTGGCTTCCGGTAGCCTATCACAGCAGGAAGTTCCTATCCGCTGAGGTGAACTATAGTATTCATGACAAAAAGATGACAGCAATAGTTGCTGTATTCAAGGAATAAGATTATCTTTTATACTCAGTTGATGACAAAATAGTGGTAAATACAGATTACAACAATTTGGAGTACTTTAATAGTAAGAAGGTCTTAAACCTTAGGCAACAATGCTGGGCAGATTTCACACAGCCTTTAAACTTCAAGGTGGTTTACTGCAAGGGTCGGAAGAATGAGAAGGCAGATTCATTAACGCGGTGTAGGAACTATTACCCAGAAGGAAGGACTGATCCATAATCACAAATATTTTTTCGTCCGTGGCAATGGTACGTTCAACAAGAACTCAACCTCCTGAGTCCCCAGATACTGCTCCCATGTCCGAGTTATAGCTTGCAGTTAGATATCTTAGTAGTCCTAAAGGTAGTGGCAGGAAAAGACTAAGCATAGTTTGCAGTCCTGAAGGCCACACCAAAGAAGGGAACAACTGTAGATGCCCAGTTCGAGGTAGAAAAGGGTTTGTACACCAACAAGAACTGATCTTAGGTTCCTAAAAATATGGTCTTAAATAGGACAATCATGGAGGCAGAACATGATTCACATGTTGTTGGACCTTTTGGCACATATAACACAATGGCACGACTAAAAGCAAACTTCTATTAGCCTAATATGGAGACAAGATAACAGAATATGTTTGTACCTGTAATACTTGTCAATGAGATAAGAGAATAAGGCATAAGAGGTTTGGCTTGCCCCCACCAGTTGAGGTTCCCATGAGGCCCTGAAATGCAGTATCCTTAGACTTCATTGTGTCCTTACCGTGTCTGAAGGGTATACATGGGGTTTGGGTCATCGTTAATAGATTTTTAAAGATATCTTACGTTATCCCTGAAGCTACGGAGGTGCGTATGAAGGAACTTGGTCTTATCTTCCTTAAGGAAGTATGGCTATTGCATGAGCTCCCAGATTCTTTCATTTCTGACCGCAATACCAGATTTACTATTAAGTTTTGGATGCGTCTCAAGGAGTTACTTCATGTCAAACTAAATGTTTCTACTGCGCTCCACCCTGAAACTGATAGGCGAACTCAGAGTGTAAATCAGATACGGAAGCAGTACTTAAGAAGCTATTGGTCATATCAGTAAGATGATTGGGCTGAACTGTTACCGATAGTGGAACACGCATACAATACGTCATTATCTGTATCTTTTTAGGTATCTGTTACACATATAGGAAATGGTACAAATTAGTTGATGTGATAGTATATAGAACCAGGAGGTTACTATATGACTACAACCAACGCTGGCAAGAAGTAGTGTCTATAGCAGAGCTGCTCAGCCACGGTGAAAGATCTAGACTCTAATGTATGGAGTACTATGACTCTTGATAATCCGCATACATATACACTAGAGTGCATATATGCAGGAAAGAGGGCCATCCAGACAGATCATCTGGTATTCCATAAGAAGTTTGCAACTGGGCTATATCTACTTGAACTTAGTTCATTTGGCAAATGAATCGAAGGCTATTTACTGTTGCAGTGCTAGACACCCTCAGAATACTAAATAGGTCGGGGGATCATTTGACCGAGCGGGGCATACTTTTCAGGGTCAAACTGAGTTTCCACTTACCATGACCCTGGCCATGATATCTAAGGATACTTCATATATATGGCTAACATAAGTACCGGGAGAATTGTATAACTAGATAGCAGTTCCCTATAGTTAAGGGCACGCTCCGCGCCCTCTATTTTCCTCCCACTGGAAATTCTGGCCCTTTTTAGCCGAACAAAACTTCACCCTTTTGTGTGGCAACAGCCACGACACACGAAATCTTGCCCCTCGCTTAAGCTTAACTCTTTAGCGACACAGCCCCAGTTCCTGTATAACAGTGATGGCCACAGCGTCCCCTGGCCCCTCCAGGTCAACCTCGCGCACCCAGTACCGCACAGCCCCCTACTCAGCCCACTCCTCCCGTGCCAGCACCCCTGGACCCCTCCCAGACCACTTGATTGCAACCCAGAACCTCCTGGACCCTATAGTCACCCAGTTTAGCCTATCCTGTGAATCCTTCCCAGTGTTTGACAACTCCCTCCTCCACAACCTCGCGGATGGGGAGGCAACCATCATCCCACACCTGTACACCGCCCTCTCCGCAATAAAGGAGGTGGTTAGCCGACTTGCCACCGTGACTACGCGTATGGAGGAGATCTCCTCCACAATCTCGACCCCTGCCCCTCCCCCTACTTCAGCC
>QFET01004033.1:0-15909 GCA_003316355.1 Tuber calosporum
CCCTCCACATTCATGCCCACTCCCCCTCCTTTCTAACGGACCAGACGATTTCAACAATCAATACTACCGCATACTACTATAGTGCTGCTTACTTGCCTACCCACCACCCACCACACTCGGTTCGGAGAGGTTCACGCTTTCGCAACCTACCACCTCAAAAGCAGCAGCAGATGACCATAGCTTGATAGCTCGAGAACTGTCACTCCGGAGGCCCGCTGTCAGGCTCTCGCTATCTTTCACCTTCACCCTTAATCGTCCCACAGCTCGTCCATGAAGGTGTGTGTCCAAAATCCCTCTCTGTTTGGCTCCCCCTTCATCCCCCCTCCTCCCTGCTGCTTTTCTATCCCCCCCTGCTGGGAAGGAAAGAAGAAGAAGAGGAGGAGGAGGAGGAGGAGGAGGAGGAGGAGGAGGAAGGAAACCCTTACTCCGTCTTGCTTCTGCTGTCATGATTGATTTATGCAATTGTCAACGTGATGAAGAGCTTACCCGTCCTGCAATTTGTAGGCTACATCGCGGGCACGCGATTCTAGAGGCATTCCCGCTAGCCATGGCTCCCGGTTGTCCATTAGCCCTGATCATCATGTTACGGAAGCTATAGGTGATATGTACGGCGAGTACATAGACGAGGATGGCCGACGACAAAGTTATATTCTCCCCCCAGACTCCCACTCCAATACCGGAGCCTCGCGAAATAGACATACTTCTTTCTTTTCGTCATCGACCGCCTCTTCCTCCGCCCCGCCCCCAAGAGACTGGGGCAATGGCAATCCCAGAAACAATGAACGCGCTTCCCCTGGCTCGCCACCAACCTTATCCATCCGAACACCGTCATCGTCTATCGGTGACACCGCCAACAAACCATTTCCACTGAACGACATTGACTACGAATCTGATCCTGTTGCTGTGGCTCAGGAGATAAGTAACTTGCAGGCTCTCCGACGGATGTCTATGGATGTTACTTCGTCTGCGGATCCCGATTTGCCGTCTTTCAATTCTTTTGTTCCCTCGACACCCCCTGATGACGGTGGTGATCCCGGGAGTGTGTTCTGGGTTCCGGCGAGGTTGCATCCAGAGTTGGCTCCCAAGGAGTTTAGTGCCTACCTAGAGGCTAAGAAAAATGAGATCCGCAGGCCCCAGAGGGATGGGTCTTTATCTCCCGATGGGCCAAGTTCTGGCAGTCCCTCGCTGCGGAGGAAGAAGTCCATGTTGTCGAGGCAGATTGATCACTCTGAGGGGGTCAAAGGATACCGAGATGGTGCTGAGAGACTGGGAAGACGAGAGTCGGGAAGGGAGGGGCCGAATGTGCAACTGGAGGACTTGATGAATGACCCTAGTAGCCTCATGCGAAAACTCAGCGTGGAAAGGAGGAATGAAGAAGGTAAGGAAGCCAGAAGAGCGAACGGGCTGTCTTCGTATTGATTACTTGTTACGGGGGTGTAGCTGTTTCTAATTATTGATTCTAGGGGGAGATATGCCTATTCTGAATGCGGCCCCTGGCGGGGCAGCTCTTAGGAGGTCGACTAGGACCACTTACAGGAGGGGGAGTTTGAGGAAAGGGGGGGGGGGGCTGCTATCGAAGAGGGCTGCTAAGTCGTCAGAGACCGATGCGGAGGATAGCTCTCCAGCATCTTCGCCAATAGTTTCCAAGGGCGGATTCCGATTGGAGCGGGTATCAACTGAGCCAATACCCTTGCCGACTGCTCATAAAAACGAACCGGATGACTATTCAAGGCGCCCCTCTCAGAGGGGATCCGTTGCAAAGGCTAGTAGTTCGTCAGTTTCTATCGATGGCCATGGCAAGTCGTCGGAAAAACATAAATCTGCACCTGCCAAGCAGAGGAGGGCTTCATCTCCCAAGGGCTCGTCAAGGTCTCGGCAGAGTGAGCCTATGCCTCCAGTTCCCATGATTGTTGAAACACCGCCACCGGAGCAGCCTCAAAAATTAATCATTCCTGAACGGCATTCGTCATTTGATCCACCACCCCAACCGGCTTCGCAGCAAGTACCACAAGTGTCGGTGCTGGCGAAACCGCAACGACCTGCTTTACAGAGGACCCAAGCCTCGGAGGTTGTCGCTGAAGTGGTATCGTCACCCACGGTACCGCCCAACAGAGGCCCTGAACAAGCACCGCTCTTGGACCCCGGGAAGGCCGATGGCAAGGAGAGAAAGAGACCTGATTCGGCGGGCAGCAACGATGGGAGCACAGGGCGCAAGTCGAGCTGGGGATGGTTGCTCGGTGATTCAGCGGACAAAACAAAAGAGAAAGAAAAGGACCTTCACCACCACCATGAAAGGAAGGATAAGGAAGACAAGGCCAAAGTGAAGAAGGAGAAGCGCCCGAAATCAGCTGACAAGCATGACAATACTCGATTGGATCTTTTGCAAAAGTCTATCGATTTGGGCAATACCGGGAAAGTTATTACTAGCGATACGAATGGGGCCAAGACGGAAGGGGGGGAAGCTAGGAAATCTAGGAGTGAGGAGAAGAAAGAGAAAGAGGGATTGTTCTCCTTCTTTGGGAGCTCGAGGAAGAAGTCTGGTAGTGATGGTGCTCAAAAGGCCAAGGGGAGTAGCTCTAGAGGGGTCTCACCGGATCCAGCGCATCACCAACCTCAACAGACATATTACTATACCCGTTTCCCGATCCACATTGAGCGTGCCATCTATCGTCTCTCTCATCTAAAGCTCGCCAATCCAAGGAGACCCCTACAGCAACAGGTGTTGCTTAGCAACTTTATGTATTCCTACCTCGCAAAGGTACAGCAGACACAGCCGCATCTAGTCCAGCAGGCAACCGTCAGCCCGCCGTCAAGAGAGCAGCAAAAGCCACAACAGCAGCAGCAACAACAGTCAGAGCAGCAGAGCAATCAGTATTACCAATACGATAATGTATGTTCTAGAAAGTGAAGAAGAAGAGAAGAAAACGCCTCGTAGCGTAGAAACTTGTGACTAACATCCTTTGCTTTTGTAAAAAAATTTAGGGCTCTAATGAATCTGACTACGTCGACGATTCCCAGATGTACGACGACGAGGCCAACGACACGGACAGACCGCAGTCCCGCGCAGCACAATACACCTCCAGGCACGCCCAGGAGAATGAAAACGGCTACTACGACCAGCCACCAGAACCCCGACGCGAGCGGGAGCGCGATAGGGATAGAGACCGAGACCACAGCGGGAGCAAGTCATCGAAATCACGGAGCACAAAGCCATCTCCGCACGACCAAAAGCCTCCAAGCGACGATATGTGGTAACGGCCTTTCTCCTTGTCTTGTCTCCTGGGATTTTTTTTCTACTTTCTGTCTTTTTACGCTCTTGTGCAAATAACCGGCCAATCGCATCGTTGGGGAAATCTGAACTTTCTTGTCTTTTCCTTTTCTCTTCTTGACATTTAAGTTCCTGTCGTTTACTGTAGTCTCTTGTTTCCTTGTCCTTCGAATGTGTTCTAGCGAGTGATAATTGGTGTATGGAGGTGGGAATGGATAGGAACGGATGATATAGGATGGTTAGTGCAGGAATGGGGGGTTGTATGACTGTACGGCGGTGCAGTCTGGCTTAGCTGAATATATTAATTCGATCCGTGAGATGGGTTTTTCTTTTGTTTCTTTCAGGTGTGGTTCTTTCTTCTCACCTTTTCACTATTTGATCTTTTTTGTGTGCAGGAGTTTGGCTTGCTTTATTCTACTCTGCTTTGTAGATTCCCCCTACGTGGTGCTGGGTTTTGTTTGTTTGGAGGAAATGTATGGATGGATGTGAATTTCTTTTGCAAGGCATTCATCAGTCTTAGAGGCGAGCGATTCTCTGTGCTTCTGTGGCTGGTGCTGCTCCTTCATATGATACTAGGGTGTGTCAGTTGGGAGTTGGAGAACAATATGATGGAGAAGTTATATGGCTAATCCTGGTGATTGTGTGGGGGCATTCGATGAAGGATATTGCAATAGATGGATGGATGGATTAGATCAAGAACCTGTTTGTATCCAATGGTTCCTTTTCGTTGTCCCATATATATCAGCTTTTTCCTTCCGTTTCAAAAATGCGGAACGAAATCGCTATTTGGCAACAAAGAATTGCATCAACAATTACATTCTAGCCACATTGAAATGGGTGGGCTGTGGTGAAAAATAACATGAAAGTTTTTGTAATGTTAGAGTGAAAATAATAATAATATAAAATAATTCCCTGTAAAATATGCAATAACGTAAGACCTTTAATGCTACTGGAATCCAATATCGATCCAATGGCTTCTAATAGTAACTTGAATACAATAGAGAATGTCATTATTCATAGACCATTAAGGGTAGTGATTGTATCTGTAATTTAAATTCATTTCCTTGTGTTAAACCAAGATGTTGATAACACATTTCCTACCAGCTACTAATACACACAGAAATTCACTATTTCAATTACCCTCTATATTTTTAAACCTATTGAAATGCCAATTGTGAGACTATGAGAGTTTTGAGACTGGGATCTTGAATGAAATGTACTTGCCTTAAAACGTTATATGAATGTGTTTTTGTTAGAACCTGTACTTGGGCATCTAATATCAAACAATTTTTTGTTGAATAGCAAGGTTCATAGACATGTAGAGTATATATTAATAAATACAAAAAATATTCTGAAGACTAATTTATTGTGAATTGCACCTTCTGAATAAAAAAAAGTGAAAAATACCAAAATGCAGATTTTTACACTAAAAATATTTCATACTTCTTGAGCATCTATAGTACCATATCTTATATCAATTGAACAACTACTCCTTGGGTTATTTTGAATTAAAGTAATTGCACTTATTATTTCACAAGTTAGTTACTCAAAAAACATTATAAAACAGGACTATACATGAAAACAATCTATTGTCAGAAGAAGTAAAATTCTTTGAATACATAGTACAAGGTTATTAAGTAAGGGTTAGGACCTTAACATACTAAAACATCTGTAAAAGTAGTGTGAATCAACCACAAAGACATGACTGACTTCTAAGTTGTAAGCATAAAATGCCTGAAAATGCAATATAGATATATAGTTATGATTTTATTTTTATATCAAAATATTTATTATTTTATTCTGATATTTTCAATGTATTTAAAATAATTTTACACATTTTTTTCATGATGTAGTAGCATGTTACAGTTGAATGAAAACTAAACCTTGATTTGGTCATACTCATTTTTTCTGGTTGCCATACTTCAAATGTGTTTTTCATGTCTTGGCAAAAAAAGCCCAAGCATAGGTTCTACCAAAAACACATTCATAATTCTTACATTTGAGAGACATCTTGTAATATTTCTATTGGCTCTGAGGCAAGAGGTGGTGAAATGCAGAAGTAGTTTTAATACAGTGGAGAAACAGTATCACGGCAAGCACTACTTTCCATAATTCAATATATTATATAGTTTAAATTGAGGTATTTAAACTAAATAATAATCTGGTTACATCTATAAGATTATGAAAATATTCTTACTTCTCTATAAGAGATTCCTAAACTACTATCTAATGATATCCTTAGAGGTATCCAGAATAACAGGCCAGAGATGTCATATTTGGATAGTGTATATAGTGCAATTGGGTGTTACTACATTTTGACTTATATTTCAAGCTTGCAATAAGAAATATATTGAAATAGTCAGGGTATAATCTTGTAAATTGTATTGGCAAGTTATGGCCTATATATACCTCTTCAATGTATGATCAGGTTGTGAATATTATTCAAATAATACAAGGATGATAGAGAATGCAGAGCTTAATGGATATCCACAAGAGAAAAATGCCAGATATATGCCAATACAGGGTGGAGCATTCAGGAAGATGTTCTTGCCTACTATCCAATAGGAAATTATCATCTGTCTCACCAATTACTTTTCCTCTCCAACATTCTACAAAAGCAAAGGTCTTCTACTTATAATATGCCTAATTGTAAATGAAGTTAGGTAAATATTTGGAATAATATACAGAAGGTTTCCTATGCTCAATACTCTGCCAGAAAACAATCTGAATAGACAGGCTTAATTGGTACTTGTAATTTGTACATTGTATAATGTATTGATTCTTGAACTAATAGGCATGATGATAGACTCTATAAGATATCAGATATTGAATGAGAAGAAAGTAATAAAAAGAATAGAAAATAATATATGCAGAATAGTGACAATAGGAGATTTAGAAAACCATAGGATATGAGAGAGATAGTAGAAAATAGATACAGAGGTAGATAGGTACTTAGAGTCTAGATACTGTATATAAATTAGGAAAATAAAATCTATCTCAGTTATCCACTATATAATATTTAAGTTGTATTACTCTTAGTTCAACATTTTAACTCTATATCCTTATATGCTCTACCACTCAAGGTAAGGAAGGCCTCAGCCTTAATTGCATTTCCATACAGCTTATATCTTGCAATAATGTCCTTTATATACTTTGATACCTAGCATTACACATATAATTCAGTTTGATATAAAATGGATGTGGTGGTTGGAAATATAATTAGTATTGTAATTATTTTCTCCACAGCTTACCTAAGGAGAGAGAAGCAGTTAGAGAATAGGTCTTAATATAATCTAATAGTATTGTTAGAAATGTTTCTTCCATCATTGCTCTCTTAATAGTATGCGGACTAGAATAGGTCATGGAATTCCCAAAATCATATAGTAGACCATATGTAATTCAGTATTTGAACATAGCAGAAAGAGGTTGATAGAATCCAGGATAGAGTGGATAATTTTCTGTAGCTTGTATAACAATAATGATTTCTTGCAATTTAGATATATTGGTTCAAGGAATATTTCAGAACACTAGCAGTCTAAGCCTAGTATCCTATTGCTTCTTTTCAAATGCCATCTAATATGGATAGTGGGGTTATTACCCATACTGTAGTTATTACCCATTGGAATTTGTAAAAGTACAACCAACACAATATTTATAAAGCTATACCAAAATGTCAAAATCAAGCAACCAAAAGAACAAAGAATATGACGAGCATGACCAGAAGCTCCCCCATGCGATTGATGATATAAAAGCAAACCCAGATCCAAAAATAAGTCACATTGTACTCCATTATGTGATAAATCAGAAAACCTTGTACAATTGACTTAATGGCAAGTCAAAAGCTACATGCGAAGCTTATCAGGAGCAAATTACTCTCACCCCTGAATAGTATATAAGTGTTTTACAATAGTTCAAAAAAACGAGATTCAATATGCTTCCACCCCTAGAACAAGGATGTACTCCATATTGTAGTTCATTTATGCAATTTGAACTATCCGAAAATCCTACTATTTCTAACTTGGGTAACCATTTGTAACTCACTTTTTAGCCAGACATCAAGAAGTGGCTACAATGGTATAATAGGCAATCAACAGAGACCGAATTCTTGCCCAGAATCCTGAAACACTAGCTGATTAATTCAAAAGGTCACAGGAGTGCCTAACTAGTCAAAAATTGATCCAGCAGACTTTTGAAAGTTTGATGATGAGGGATTCCAAATAGGAAAGAGTAATAGGGCTAATAAACTAGTAATCTCATGTGTGAGAGTTGAAAACCTAGGAATACAGATCCAGTAAAGCAACCAGGAGTAGGGTACCTTGATTGAAGCAGATTCAGCAACAGGAGAGGTACTACAAGCATTTTATATCTATGTTGGCAAGGCCCACTATGCTGGATTGTATCCCAGGTAAGGTATTGATAGTCGAACCTCATTTATATTACCGACAATGGCTGGACTCGCGATTATGTTGGTTTAAGGTGGTTGAAAAAAGCACTTTAATATTTGGGTACCTCCAACAAAACCAGGCAAGATACAGCTTCTACTTTATGATAACCACTCCTCTCACATAACATATGAGTTCCTTGAGTTCTGTCTAGAGAAAAAAATTACATTATTATTCCTTTTGCTTATGCAACTTATATTTACAACCCCTCAATGTGGGTATCATTGGACCATTAGCTTGTTATTGTACACCGGAAGTCGATAGTTGGACTGCAATTCAGCCCCTTCATATATCCTTGCTTAAAGGGGACTTTATTCTTCAATGTGAGAGAGCAATAAAGAAAGTATTTACCAAGTCTATAATTCTTTCTGCTTGGTCTGCCTGTGAGATCTATCCCAACAATCAAGTATATGTTCTTACCGATCCGCGAGTAACTGTTACTCTTCAAAAGTCCTCTAATACTACCCTTGTCTCCCCTGACATCCCACACCCTATTCTCCCATATCAGCCAAGGACTGAAGCAGAAAGAATATGTTATACACGTCCCTCCACCCATGATGAGGTACTTCTACAAGCCAAAGCACTTCCAAAAACAGGCACCAAAGCTGAAGCTGATGCCTACATCGTCCAAGAAGAGTTACAACAATTTCGAGTAAAAAAAAAAATTGATTTCTTAAAACAATAGAAAGATTGTTTCTCATGAACACTATATTACATAAGAGGATTTAATGGAAGCAATGCTGGTGTAGAGGATGCACTTCTGAAGACAGGTGTTAAAGCAGCAAAGAAAGTACTCTCATGAAAAAGAAATGTAGCAGAGAAGGTACAAGAAACTAGTTTATTGAAGTCTGGGAAGCATTTACCAGTTATTTTCTCAAGTTCTGATGTGGAAGAAGATTTTGACAAGTCTGTTTCTGATAGGGAGGAAAGCGACTATTGTGTATCTGAAAATGATATCTTGGAATATCAGTTCGAGTCTGTAAATCAGCCAGGCTCTGCACTTGTAGATCATGCTTCCCCGGGCATGGAGAGTATAGGAGATTCTGTTGATTCTTGGAGAAGGTCGAGTCGCAATCAACCTTACTGATATTAAGGATGCTGCAAGTTCCTTGCTAGATAACTAGTTTATTTTTTTCTAAAAGTCAGTTTTATTTTTCATATTATATAATCTAAGGGGAAACTATTGTTACTAGCAAATTACAGCTATGATAGTACAAAACTAGTGTAATAGTGTCAAAAACTAAAGTCTCATGTCAAAATGTAAACTGGAATAATACTGGGTAATAACTACACCATAGGTAATATCTCCACCATCCATGTTAGTGCTTAATCAGTAATGGTACCTGTATTGATTTCAAATGTGCTCAATTATTTCAACCTTGTCAAACTTGTCTATTTCCTCTTCAATAGCCTAAGTTTGGCTTGATAATTTTCCTGTATTGGAATCTCTCGACTTACTGTTACCAATTTAATAGCTTCTATTATAGAATTCAAACCTTTATTGTAGAACTATTTTCAAAATGTTCAACTAGTGTAAAGTATAAACTAACTGTAGTAGTAATATTGGGGTAATCACAGTAGACCAATTGACTATTCTTTGATTTTGGTTTGTTTTATCATTATTTGGGTGCAGTTTGAGAAAACTTAGAAGTTTAATTGTTTGTTCTTTTGAGTTAGCGGCCAATTTAGTTTGCATAGCAACCAGAGCTGTTTTGGGAAAAACAGAAACTAGTTTTTCTATAAACAAATTAAAATAATATTACAATTAGGCCAGATGGACAATCAAAATAACAGAGAAAAGGTAGAATACCTTTGCTCCAATACTTCTATATAAGAAGAATTTAATTTTTAAAAATATTCTATTATAGTAGGGTTCAGGTATTGGGAGCCATGAACAAAGGGTTGTAATATGATAAATAATATATTAAAAACAGTTAGTAATAATTTTACTATCTCATTCACAAAACCTGATATCTAATTGTTCCACAAATTTCAGAGTTAACATTTTATACCTTTTGCATCTTACCTAGTGAATCCTACTTTAGAATGTCTGTTGAATTGTCTTAGCTACCACTACTTATATAAAATCTTTGATAACAACATATTGTACACTTTGAAATATTTAACAAGTTACTAGTAGATACTCCTTTAGGTAGCCTCTCTTTTTATGAAAATATCTCATCTCATGTTTAACATAGGGCAACATTGGTCTAATTTTAATTTTAAATATATTCTAAAAAGGTCAGAACCTAATCTATCTAATAGTAAATCCTAGGAATTGTAAAATTGTTCTGTTGGAACAGGGAAGTTTACTGGTTTCTTCTAAAAGACACCCATTTGTCCTAGGAAAATGAGGAAGGAGTACAACTTTTATCATATTGAATTAGAGGGTCTATGACCTCTTGAGCTCCTGTAAATATAAATTATCTTTTAAACACTATGTTCATGTAACACTATTACATATTAGTATAGCCGGCAGACCCACAGCCCAGTCAGGACCCAAGAGGGCCAGATGAGGAATTGCAGAAGAGACAAGTGATAGTCACATGACAACCAGAGGTACCAAGATAGGAAAGGTATGATACTTAGATACCAAGGTAGGTAAAGTAACTCAGCTAAGAAGGGTAACCCAGATATATACTTAGGCAGGGTACTATAGTTAGACTGGGAAACCCAGATGTACATATAGGTAGGGTAATCCGGTAGGCCGTGGCATTCCAGACTATGCTATAGGTAGGGTAACCCTGTTAGATATGGTAACCCACTGCCATAGTTAGACTAGATAACTGGTTTGACTGAGTAAGTAAAGAACATCCATGAAAACTTTGTAAGCAGTGAAGAATCCACCAGGTTGGCAATACTTGTTTAACTAAGGGTATCATGGTTATGGAATTTAGTGTAAATAATAGGTTGATTATATAGGGCAGTACAAAGCTGTCAAAGGACAATAAACAGACTTCTAAAGATATCTACGATATGTTAGGGCTAATTTATCCTACCTGAGGGATCAGGTATAGAATCGTAAGTCTCAATTTACCATACCTTGACGTTACATGAAACCCGAAATACAACTCTGATAATAAAGGGGTTATTCAAAGTGTTTTAGAAACTAACCTACTACATGATGGCCATGGCTGGTGGCCATTGTGACAGGTGGAGAAGAGTGACAGTTGAGTAAAGGCTAACTAAAATGTGGGATGGAGGTGGTCATGTAACACCATATAGGTTGCCACGGTCTAGTGGAGAAATGGTGTTGGCAGGATATATTAGGGGGTAGGTGATGGCCTACCTAGGCAAATTAGTAGCATTGATACCAGATGGTAATTTAGGGGTACTCTAGGGACTTACAATACTTTGGGGAAGATTAGAAGTTTCTCAGAGTGGCCATCTGAGAGTCAGGAATGAATTGAAGTTTGTCAGGATAAAACTGCACTCTGAAAGTAACTTGTAACCTACTCCCAAGTATCATGAGAATCCCAAAGGGATTCTGAAGATACTCTTAGGATAGGAAGAGAAGCGTTGATGGATAGGTCCTCTATGGACAAGGTAAAAGGTATGGAACTAATAGAGCGATGATTCAACTTGTAGTAATAAAGATGATAGTCCAGTAAGGCTAGTGAGTCCGAATCCTTACGGGATTAAATTCTCTTTAAATACAAAAGTTGGTAGCTTGAAAAACTTAACAAAAGCGCAAACATCCTGTCGAACAATATGCTATCCGAGGCAGTATAACAAGGTAACTATATTTCAAAAACAGAGGGTTAAAAGCGACAGAATAGAGCTAACAATATCAAATAATGGAATCCAAACAAGGAGGAACAAGCAATCACTAATACTATACAAATCCACTAGGTATAGCAGGAGGATAGCAATACCCAAATGGCTTGAGGCAAGGATAGGGTGATGATAAGCGAAACAAGGAGAGAATAACCAGTTAGAAAGTCATAACCAAGTAGGATAGGACAACCAAATAGTTGCGCTTATCAAGTATAAACCCAAATAAGTAATAACTAACATCATGTTAGTAGTAATAGTAGAAAAATAGTAGGATTCTGTTACATTCCCCTTAAAAGAAATAAAACAAACAAAACAATAAGGAATATCCTAAAGGGCTTAATAACCAAGTCACTTTTAAGGCATTCCACTCAATTTCAAAACATATAACTTAATTAGTAAACATATGTCCATCACTAGTATCAGAACCTTACACCTTTATTAGCCCCATAGTAGCATAGATAATACCATGAAGAAGTTAGCCTTCGATCTCAGATTCATCCAAGGTGGAGAGTATTGTGCTGGTATCGCATTCTGATTATATTCAGTCTTGGAGAGGTTTCCAAAATCCGTTAAGGTCAAGCTCAGGTCAGAGGTGGGCAATGTCTGCTTACTGAAGTGTCCAGGCAGAGAAAGTCTCGCCATGGGACTAAGGAAGTCAGAAAGGTATTGATTCAGTGTAGGTATTGAACCAGTAGGATCTGCGAAGGGTGCTCGCACCATCTAGCTTGTAGAGGGGTTTCCATGTTGTTAAGATTTCATCATAGCCTTTCCAATAGATCAAGAAGTGTCTCTTGCTACGATAGATTCAATCATTGAATATCTTTTCAATTTCCCATTCCTCTTATCCATTGGCATCGATGGTGACTGGCTCTTTGGATATGGATTCAGGTGTTTCTGGCAAGGTTGCGCGGTTTAGACTTAGGTAAATGCGATGATGGCTGTGATGGATCTATGGGGGATCCCTGGTATCACTGGGGGAAGTATGATTTTGTAGTTGTTGTGTCTGTCTGGCCCTTCACTCAATGAAAAAGCTCCTAACCAAAGTTCAACTAGTTTGTGATTTTGTCCAACCTTATGGATATAGGGTGTCGACTTGAGGATAACTTCAGTTTCGTTAGGGATGATTAGGGGTCCATCCTTTCGTCTGTATTCCCTGGAGGTAGTTTGGTATGCTCTGGCTTTCTTGAGTGCATTTCTAGCGAGTTGCTGGTTCTTCATGATATGTAAAGCAATCTCGTTTGCTGCTAGTACTGAAGTCGGAAGAACTCTGACGCTAGGGAGGAGGTTTGGTAGTCTGCCAAAGGTGATTTCAAAGGGGGAGAGTTCTGTGCTCTTGCTGGTAGCTGCATTAGGCCCAGTCTGCATATGATATAGGTAGCGCACCTACTTGATTCCTTTAGGGTTAATCTAGTTCCTAAGACATTGGCGAACAGTTCTGATTCTACGCTCAGTCTGTCTATTAGTGTAGCGATAGTAAGCTGTAGCCATGTTTATATCAACATTGCAATTCGCCATAAGCTGAGTCCAAAAGCGTGAGGTAAATATGGGGTCTCTGTCCGAGACAAGCGAGGTTGGGAAACCATAAATAGAGAAGACTCGCTCAATGAGCGTGTGTGCTGTCTCGATAGCAGAGATGTTCTGGGAGACTGTTAAGAGGTAGGTAAAGCAACTCAATCGATCCAAGAGAAGCTTGATGAGTTCCAGTTTGAAATCGCTGGGGAAAGGTTCTGTAAAGTCAATTGCAAGAGACGAGAAAGGCTGTCTACAGACAGGGAGATGGGTGACTAATCCTTCAGAGACTGTGGTAGGTTTCTTGTTGAGCTTGTATAGGTGGCATCTGCGGATATAGTCTTTGAAATTGTTCCTCATGGAGAACCAGTAGAAGTTTCTTGAAGTATATTCAAAACATTATTGCCAACGCATAAATGCCATTTGTTAATGGGTAATGCATACAATTTCACTCCTGATGTTAACACCTTCATAACTTGCTTCAGAGGGGATAGAAGGACAGTCTCTTCTCTCATCCTTCCCCTTTCTGATGAGAACTACATCATATAAGAGCCAGTCAGGGTGGTCAATAGCCTTAGTGACTGCCTCAAGGAGATGGTCATTCTGGGAAGCATTTCATATTCCGAAGTACCACTTCCCTTTTATGTAGTTTGTAATCTGAAAAGTGCAAAGGTGAAGCAATGAAGAGGGCTGACCAAAGAAGCAATCTTCATAATAGACAGGTGCTTCTGGGGTAGGTAGATCCCATCTCTGGTCGATATCCAGTATTTCTCTTTCGTTTCTCTTATCAATAACTGTATGAAAGACGAGGTAGCTATCATTATCTTGCAGGAGAGGAAGAACAACCTATTATTTTCTGTTCTGGGCTTGGGATGATGAGGGGAGACAAAGTTGGAGCAAGAGTAAAGAGAAAAGGGTCCTGGAATATCGGGAAGTCCTGAGCAAAATTATCCTGTTTTCTTTCCATATATGTGGGTCTGGCATTTGTCTGAGACACAGGCAGGCCAGTGCATGGCTCTGTGTCTATTAGATTCAACAAATTGGTTCAATTCATTGACTGGGGTCAAGGAGAGACTGGTATGGGCTGAGGGCCAGGTTCAATAAGGGTTCTACTGCGGGCAATATTTGCGGAAGTGGTGACTGCAAGCTATTCCAATTATGAGATAGAATCCTGGTTTCATTTAAAGTACTTAGTGATAGCATCTGGATACCATAGTTGGTTCATATCTCCTGTAGAATTATTAATTCTCGCCACAATTTCAGACAGTTGAGCTTTAGCTCGCTCAATAAGTACTGTGGCTTGAGATAGCTCTTGAAGGTTGCTGAAATAGAAGGAGGTCACAACAATTTCACAACCTTGAATGGCATTGATTACAAGCTTGAGGGCATCTGATACTTTGTCCATGGCTTTTTAAGAGTATCTGGGAGGTGAGTCACTTCTTGAAAGCTGGGGGGGTCGAAGCTGGTGCCATTATGTGAATTCCTGAAGGAGTAGTGTTCAGGATTTAGAATGCGAGAGGGTACTTGAAGAGTGAGGGCAGAAGAATGGTCTTGGGAATGGGCGATATTGAGGTAGTGTCTTGATACACTGTTGATGGCTGAGGAGGGAGTTTTTATAGGTTTCTTCTCTGTAGGATCTTTGAGTATCTGGTCTCCTTCAGCTGGGGTGTCTTCATAAATCCTTGATACTGCATCTGCAAGCAAATTGTCTTTGCCAGGTCTATATATGATATTGAAATCATATGATGCAGGAACATGTGCCATATAATTTAGCAGTAAGGTAGGTCAGTCTTCTTCCAGAAAAAGGATAGTACCTTGTTGTCAGACATAAGAGTCAACTTGGTGCCATATAGAATCAGATAGAATGCCTGAATGGCACCCACAAACGCCAATAGTCCCAATTCATAGACAGGGTAGTGCGGGAGACTTGTAGCAAACTTTCTGCTGTGTAATACGGAAGGGGATACTTTCTCAGGGTATGGTTATTAGCCAACCTATGCTCCTGATCCAACTTTAGAAGCGTTAGTAATGAGGTATATTAGATCAGCTGATGTCTCATATGAGATGGAGCATAGGGGAATTGTATCCTTGGCCAGGCGCTTAACTTGTTTGAAGGGTTTCTCATGCAAGGGTTGCTATTCAAAAACCTCTTGTGAAATTATATCTGAGAAGGGGGCAGTGGTAGAGGCAAGGTATTGGAGGATTTGTGCATGATATATCACAATTCCTATAAAGGGCGGGACTTCTGTTTTTGATTTTGGTTTGAGCCAGTCTTGGGTGAATCGAATTATTTCAGAGTTTGCATGAACTCCTCTTTTATCTATAACATGTCCTAGGAGTGACAACTTGGTGGCGAAGAATTTGCAATTGGCTGGCGAGACTTTGATATCGTGCTACTTAAGTCTTCCTAAGACTGATCTCACGTGCAAAAATAAGGTACTCAACTGTTTCGGAGTAGAGGGTAATGTCATCCATGTAGGCCCATACGAAATATCCAATAAATCCATCCAGGACAAACTATATAACTCTCATAGCGTAGCAGGGGCGTTGGCATCTCCTTGCCACATAACTCTGCATGCCAAGTATCAATAAGCTGTATTGATAATGTTGTATTTCAAATCACTAGGGAGAATTCGAATTTGGAAGTTCAATTTGCTAGGGCTATGGTGGATATTGTTACAAACCTATCCTTAGTCTGCCGGACAAGGCACACTATCTCCTTTAACTGCAACAGGTAACGATACGTACCGCTCGTCTTACCTCTCTTCAGGTCTCGTAGCCTTATGTCGCCTAGGGAACGCAGAGTCCTTTCACTCCTAGCCCGTGCGACTGCTCCTTAGCGATACGTTTCTCCAATCACCTTTCGGTCGGTGATATAAACGGATGGTCGTAATAAGAATAAAGTATAGATTG
>QFET01004040.1:13709-26771 GCA_003316355.1 Tuber calosporum
GAAGAGCACTGTAAAGTACGTAGCGCTGCCTACCGAACTCATCATTCACCAGTTGAGGTATCATACTCGAGTACACTGTACTGCACAATACAGTACACTTTCCATCCACAGTGTCAACACTACCATAATCGCCGACAACCACAAAGGGCCGGGGGGAGGGGAGGGCTACTTCTACGTATGATACGATATTCGAAAGAAAGTGATCGGTCGCGACGGCGTCCATGGGAGTTATGGTGATGCGTGGGTAAATGGGCCTGAATGTTTCAGCAGTCGGTTTAGGGGATAAGCACACGTTTCTTGTTCCATCTCGTCTTGCCAAAGTGTTGGAAGGGGATGAGGGGGGGGGGGACATGATTGCAGTTCAGTCGGGTTGGCTGCTTTTTCTTTGTGAATTATTGTGCTTCACTAGAGGCCGTGGTGATACAGTACTCGAGCGCCTTAAGTACTGTACTGTACTCGTACAAGTAGTTGATCCTGCCTTTGAACCCATCGTGCCCCTTGCAGTGACCTGCTCAGCTTGAATCACCCGGAGATTCACATGCAATTTCTCTTGCCATCTCGCCCCCCCCCCCTCACTCATACCCCATCAATGAGAGCACGTGCGGACCTGGGCACTTCGATTGATCTACCGTATCATCCTTGGACTAAGCGCAACCTCAGATCCCACCTACCATATGCAAAATCATGTATCGCTCTCCCCTCTTCCCCCCTGGGCTAGGCATCTCTAATACTCGAGTACTCCAATTGTGATCCAAGAATCACGGCAGCGCACTCGCCGCATTGGCACATTCCACCCAACGCATATCTGGCGCATCGTGCAGCTTCCCGCCATCCTATGCATCGCCCTGCTTGCGAATGTCCAGGCTCTCCACCACTTCAATGAGCGAGAGCAAGTCTACTTGCGAAGCAGTCAATCAGCCATGGCTTTACTATTGCTGTAAGGCAGGCCTTTCATTTATCTTACCGTCAACGAACAATTTCCCTAGGGGATAATTGTGTGGCATCTCAATGAGATCGATCTTCCTTGCTTTCTACTTGTATAAGCAGGAGTTGCAGGGAACTGAGACTGCTTCACACCCACCCACCAATTATCCTTTTGAAGGAGGCCCCACGGAAATGATCCTGATAAACACCTTTTGCACTTCACCACGGATTGCCCTATTCGTCCAGCGGAACTTGCCGATCATAATGCGGCACCAGCGTTCCTATGATATGCCCAACTCGACCGGTGTGATACCCGCTGGGAATTATCAGGGGATCGGCACACAAATTGTTGAGATGCAGGCTTACTGAACCTCTGTGCCCACGGGGCTTGTGTGAGTAAATATTATTATTTACCCCGTGCGACGAATGTTTGCGCGTGTAATCTTTAAAACATGCGAGACTTAGTTTCTGTATCCCCTATAACACCGTTTCCTATCAAGACTACAAAAATTGACTCGAATAGTCTTGCGGAACAAGTCGGGGGGGGGGGTAAAACAACGTAAATGTTACCAGTAATATGTGATCACTATTCTCAAATTTTGTAATGGAAGGGAATCCTGGCCAGCATTCATCAATTGGATATTCACTGGCTCAATACTAGCTGGATTATTGCTATCTTTCGCGGCAAGCTAAATCAGCTATACTTGGCTTCGGATGGTGGTCTTCCAACCTAGGCTATTGAGGGTCGTTGGTCTCCCAATGCGCAAAACATTGGAGCTCCCGTTATCTTTTTTCTTCGGCCTTTATCACAAACTCCATCACAGAAAAGCGATCATGGTTCAGTTTATAATATCCATTTTATTCGAGAATGGAACTCATCCACAGGTTTTGTGGATTCATGATCCCCATTTCTCGGCTAGCCTAACGCTGGATTAATTGATATTGAGGAGCTCGACCTCGCTGTTGGAGGCTTAGTTTTAGCTTTCTCGGGTTCTTAGTGTGATGTCAACTTACAAGATCAAAACAGCATTGGCCGGAATGACGGGGGGAAAACCCGTCGCCCCGTAGCCGTAGTCACTGACACAGATGTAAGCCAATGTTTTGGAATCGAATTTAGGTTGAGAAATGGCATACGGGGTAATGGTGAATTTAGCCTTTTCACCCAGACTCATTTGGGGCACGGCCTCGTCCCATCCTTTGATAACTCTCCCGACACCTATTTTGGTGACAAAGGGGTCGTTGCGATCCCTAGATGAGTCGAATCTGTTCATCAACAAAAGTTATTAGATTCCATATTTTGTTTGTAGGACGGTATCTGATATGGAAAAGAATTCACTCACTTAGAACCATCCTGTAGAGTTCCGACGTAGTGAATGGTGACGGTATCGCCCCGCTTTGGGAACTGAGTACCATTGCCTTCCGTGATAACTTCCCTGGTGACACCCATGATGTTTTTTCGGTTAGGGGAAAGTTTCTTTATTGGATCGGAGGTGATGCTTGGGTTTGGTTGATTAGGGACCTGAGTTTGGTGAGGGGAGGAGGAGGAGGGATGGAAAAAACAAGAGGAAGGGACAAAAGATTTAAGAGAGAGTATAGTGAGGGTTAGGGGTGTTAAGGCACAATATGTGGCGGATTACGAACCAAGCGGGGCAAATGGCAATGATCCGATCAAGGCTTCGAACCCCACTATCCGATGCCTAGACGGCGTGAGGAAATCAATTAATCGACACTTGACGTAAATGTGTCTCCTTGACTTCAACGCTGAGTGACAGTGTATGATGCCCTGGCTGCCTCTCATCTTTTGAGACATGTATTTGCCTATTTAACCGAATCTTTGGGAAAATAACTGAACGTTGAGGTAATTGTGTACAGTGCATTGAGATATTGGGTCATCTGTTCAAATATCTAAACAGCTACCATGACTGAGCATGTGCTTTTACAAATACACAAATCCTACTCCGTCATGCACAGACAGAGGGGCGGGGCGCAGATGTTATTGCGCAACAAGCATGTGTTGTACTGCCTTATAATACTTGCTATCCACCACTTCTTTTAGCTCATCCTTTGTGAGCCACTGGAAATCTTTGAGGTCTTGTTTGTTGTTTGTGAGATCTGCCTGGCCAGCCAAGATCCTGGCTTTCATGAAGAAGATTTTTTTGCCCACTTGGTTTTGTGCGTGGCCGGGAGGGTACTTGTACTTGAAGAGACCAATGGGAGCGCTCCCGACGAACCATGTATTCATATTCGGACCGGCTGCTTCAAGAAGTGTCCGTTGGGCGCCCTATTATTGAAGCGAAGATTAGGAAGCAGCCAAGTGATTGAGGCTGGTAGACAAACCCAGCGCAGATGTTCCCACTTGCCGCCCAACCTGCTTTGTGGAAACCTCCAGGCATGCTGATCGCGCTTCTTCTTGACAACCAAGTACAATGTCCGGCTCATCTTCCTGTCTAGCCTCTTCGTGTTGTTTTCGATATCGGCTTTCGTTGTACGCGGAAACGGCTTCTCGACGATTTCTAAGGGGTAGTCGACTTCCTCTCCCCGAGCCTCGGCTTCCTTAGCGGACTCCTGCCTGGCCTGCATAATAGACATTGTTTCCTCTTCTCCAGTAACCGTGGTTGCGACAAGACGTTCGTAATGCTTCATCGGATCAAACTTGTGCTCGGTGCTGTCTTTCAGTAGTTCATCGGCCCATGCTCGAGGTCCATAAGGTTGATAGCGCTCTTCAGCAGCCTGTTTCCGCTTCCATTCATCTCCAGCCAAGGTCCCCTCCTTGAAATAAAACCAACGGGCAAATGGGAGCTGCAGGCGATCATTTAGTCGTCGTTGATAGAAGTAGTAGGATTGTTCGAACTCGGGGAGGTCCCTAGTAAGCAAAGGCGGCCGTGATATGACAACTCCAGCAGCGATGTCCCACCAGTCCTTCCGTGGAAATGCTCCGTCCGCTTCAATGGGCCTAAGGGCACCTTTGGTGGGATTGACTGCTGGCGGATTGGCAACTGTGACGGGGCTGGGCTGGGCCTCAGCGGAGCTATATGAGCGACGGGTGATGGTAGCGGCTGTTCGGGGAGTCTCGAAGAGGTATTGAGTGGCAGCAGAGTCGTTCAGGCATATGCCTAGAAAGGAGTTGTGGTTAATCGTCAAGCTCATACACCAGTTTCTTGCAGATAGTTTGTGAAGCACCTTTCAACCCTCCTAGCCTTAGAGTTTTGCGGCTCGCATTCATGTTAATTAGAGGCCTTACGGCCAAACAAAGGGTGAGAGATAGAGGATAGGCTGTGTACAGTCCAGAAGGGTTGGTATGGTAACGGACGAAGTTGAGTCAGGTAGACCTTCGCCACTTGAGCTTTATGAGATTCTGTTTTAGGTGTTTGTGTGGCTTAGCAATTGTTTTTGGCAGGGTGCACCGTGGCTTTTCTGTAACAAGAGCCTCAATTCTAGATTGGGAGAGATGATTAGATAAAAAGAGATAAGATTGATGGCGCATCAACTAAAATGACATTGAACCCTTGACATGAGGAGGACGCGGCGCGTCACCCCAGATTGATTCTATCGTGCCGTTTCTTGTCATTCCACCACCCAGACACTCAATAATTGCATCCAACCAGCCCAACCCATCTTCATAACATCTTCAACGAAAGGCTCGCAAGCATGGAGGGGGCGCCACTCCCTAAAGGTTGTGTATCTATTGCTACTGCCGTCGACACTAGGATTGGGGGATTTTGCGATCTGGTTGGGGTGGTTGCCGATTTTCGCCCTCCGGTTGCCACAAGAGGCACAGGTACTAATTTCCGGACATCAACGATAAAGCAGTTGGACTGATATTTTTTTCTAGATTGGATGGCCACTATCACTCTCTGTGATAGATCTCGTGCTCTCCCTGAAACGTCGTTGACTATCCGCATCTTCAGACCCAACATGGAAGTTTTGCCAGAAATTAAATCTGATAGTGATTTAATTCTGATCCGGAGAGTCAAGATGATTAGGCACGAAGGTCACTTACTCGCTATGTCCACCTTTGATACAACCTGGATAATTTCTTATGCTCCGACACATCCAAAAGGTGCACCATTGATAACTTCGTATCCCTCTAGTCTCAAGATCAAAGCAGACGAACTGGCCTATTTTCAGGGATTGCGCGTGTGGTGGAAGTCTCGGCGGGAGTCCTTTGTCTCCAAAGGTGCGGCTCCAGGCACTTATTCCTCATCTCATCTCAGCATTAGTGGTAGCAACCAGAAGCGGAGGCCCGGGTTGATTAGGGACATGCAGATTGGTTCCTTTTACGATCTAGCGGGGGTTGTTGTCAAAACCTTCCCCGGGAATGGTAATTACACTGTTTACCTTACGGACTACACTAAGAATCCTATGTTACATTCCTATCAATGGGGTGGGTCTCGAAGGATCGGAGCTGGAGGCGAGGATGACGACTTTGACTATACTGGCCGGGGAAGGAGCTTGGGAAATCAGGATTGGCCTGGCCCATGGGGGCAATATACACTTCAAGTAACACTGTGGGATAATCACGCCGTGGCTGCCAATAGGATGTTCTACGTTGGCGCCCACGTTAGTCTTCACAATGTGCGTGCAAAGAGGAATGGGGATGGGAAACTCGAGGGGACTCTAAATGGAGATCGGCAGTTTCCGGACAAGGTTCTGGTCAATCTGATAAAGAATATGGATGATCCTAGAGTGAAGGAAATTGCGATTCGCTGCAAGGAATATATGAGGAGGTTCGAACGTGACAAACTGAGGTATGGGGAGGAGATGGCCGGGGAGATGGCCAGGAAGATGGAGGGGAAGTTGGAGGAGCCTAAGAAGGAGGAGCATGAGAAGGGAGGGAGGAGGATGGAGGCGAATGCGAATAGTATGACGACTCATTCATTGAACGATTTGTTTTCCTGTCGATGCTAATCAAGCACTCCCAGTCCGGGCTCTCAAGGCCAGCCAGCCCATTACACGAATTTCCGAGATTGCCGAACCACGGGACTTAGATGGCCCGTTTGCTAATCGGATTTACAAGATCTATTGTAGAGTTATCGATTACCTACCACAACAACTAGAGGACTTTGCCGTTCGACAAATGGAGCATAGTGAATGGACTTGGAGATTTGCTTTGCTAGTTGAAGGCGAAGATGGCGCAACTCTGCGAGTTATTGTCGAAGGACACGACGCAGAATACTTGTTGGGAAGACCAGCGGCAAAGTAAGGGATTCACAAGTGGAATCGGACTTTTCAACTCAGAATGCTAACAAGAATGGCTAGTCTCCGTACGGACCGAAGGGAACTAAGTGCGTTGCGGGAAAAGTTGTTTATCCTTTGGGGAAACCTCGGAGAGATGAAGGATCAACAGCTTGGGTCCAAAACATCTAGGAGAATAGCAACTTGTCAGTCTGACACTCTGCCTGAACCCACCCGCGGACGAAAGCGGCGCAGAAGCCGCAAGAGCAAACAAAAGCAAGTTACACTTAAACAGCTTAAATACGATGAACTTGGAAGGCGCTCAAATGTTGACCATGATGCCAACGACGACGAAAGTCAAGATGAGAGTGAGGAGAGCGCGATTCCTCAATTATCTGGGAAGATGTTCGAAGCCTGTCTCAAGGAGTATGGCGTTCAGGACGTGAATGGTCAATGGAAACGGCTTCATAAACTATCCGGGACTGTTATTCTGTAACCTAAAAACAATGATTTGCTTTTGTTGTTCTAGATTCATGTTGTTGATTGCTGGCGTTGATATTGGGCATTTTCGCGCAGCATGTTATGGATTCAGCATGTTTGTTCTGACCTGGTACGTCGGAGAATCCATACTCTCTTTTCTTTTCTTGCCCCGTCTCACTGATTTGTTTGTAATTTATGTAATAGTGGTTGCTATTCGGAGATTGTGTTTGATCGGTAGTGAATAGTTAAAGTTGGTGTGATAAAAAAAGGCACAACTTTGCAACCATAAATAGGAGTTTGAAGGGAAAGGTATCACTTGCGTCTCGGTACAAGGTTTAGAATAGTTTCTAAAAACCCACCAAGTAATTGCTATTGCGGAATATATCCTGTTTACAAGTTGAGGTAGAGTCCAGGAATGTAATTGGTGCTCTATCAATGTGAGTGGTTATAAATATAAAGTACTTGGATATGGAAGTAAAAATCGAGCAAAACAAGGGTACAGTGCAAATTGGCTCAAACCGGACCCAAAAAAACAGCCAAACCCGAAGTCTAACTAGTTAATGACAACAAGGAATTTCGAAGAAAAAAAAACCAGCCAGATGTAGCCATTTTCTAGAAGAACAACTCAGTGGTTTTTTCTTTTTAATATAGTCTTGTATCCAAAAGTAGTTCAAGAATCAAAAGTGAAATTTTGGATGAGAGTGAAATTAGGGACAGAATGTACCTACTGTATGATGAAACATACTGTGGAGATATGTGTGAGAAAAATGCGAGAAGAGGTTCTGATACTGAGTGTGAGCACGACATATCAGAACACCAACTACCTAATTGAATTACGCTTCATATATGCAGCAAATATGCCTCGCTAAAACTATAAACGGAAACACCTACGTGCGATCGGAGCTCTAGGAGGACGACCAAGCAAAGCGCAGTGCCTCGAACAAGCTGCAGCCTCAGGCCCCTCATCTCGTCAACTTGGCAGTGGCAATAGAGAACTGCCGGGCATCGGAGAGGAGGCTGAGTAGCAGTCAGCAATGCTATTAGTTCCTACTAATACAGATAATCCAGAAAATCCGTCCTCCAATCATGCCCAGAGCAACCTGGGTGAGAATGGAGAGAAGTTGCCATCTAAGGCCACTCTGTGGAGAAGAGCCTAAAGGGCAAAGGAGAAGCAGAGATTACAGGATGAGCAACCTAGAGTGGAAGAGCATTAGGAGAATGATTGGGAAGTTATTCAGAAGGAGGTGGAGGAGAAATGGCCTATGGTTACAAAAGAGATAAGAGTAATGGTTTTGAAAAAAGGTAAAGTATTTCTATACATCATAAATGAATATGTTTGGCATACAGAATACTAATAGATACAATTTAAACCAGGAGTAACTGATATTCTACGGGTTTTAAGACGAAAGAAGAAATTTTCCCATAGTTTGCAAGATTTAGAACGATACTATCAAGTATTGCAGTTCATGAACTGGCAGCTCAAACATCCAGAACTTCCAAGGAAGACAGCAGCTCTCAATGCAGCAACAGGCTGGGGCCGCAGTAAGCATGTGGCTCCAAATATTATTCATTGGGAAAATAGCTGGATAACATCAAGATCAATTGTATTAAGCCAAAGGGGAAAGCATTCAAAGTCACAAAGTATGCTAAATGATGAGGGAACACTTATTGCTATTCGGGAGTACATTGAGGGTGCAGGTGAAAGTGAGTGTCTTAATCCTTTGTTCGTTGTGGCTTAACTTGAAAATAAAGTGAAAACTAATTCTCTTGCTTGAAATTCATTAGATATTTCTGGTCAAGGACTGGCAAAAGCAGTTACCGATTACTGGACTGTACGCACAAGTAGCCATGATGCAGAGATGCGTGTATCCTGCATTTATCAAGCTTTAATTGATAAGCATATCAAAGGAAGTCAGTGTTTAACTGCTTCCACAGCGGTACGATGGTTGAAGAAATTGGGATTTGAATGGAAGGAAGTGCGAAAGGGTGTTTATATCGATGGCCATGAGCAGCCTGAGGTCATATTCTACCAGCAGCAGTACTTTCTGCCCTGTTGGAAGGAGCTTGAACCAAGAATGCCAAAGTGGTTACCTACGGGAAGGCTGAACGACATTCCCTTACCGTCAGGAGAGCGCCGCCTCATCCCTTGTGCCCATGATGAATGTACCTTTCATGCGAATGATGGTGTACATCATCATTGGGTTCATAAGGATAAGCACATGATTTGAAAGAGGTCTCGCAGCTAAGGTCTTATGGTATCAGACTTTATTCTCCCATGCAATCGCCTTGAGATGTCCTCCTCAATCCCATTACCCCCACAACTGCAAAGTCGAAATCAGGAGCCTGTTACTGGTCTTACGATTGATCTCCGACAAGCAACTGAGTATATCAAAATAGGAAAAGGATCCTGGTGGAAGGGGGAAAAGCTTATTAACCAAGTAGTCAACATTCGATTCCCATCTTTGAGGCTACCTTTCCCCAGGCACAAGCCCTTTTTCTCTTCGACCATGCTACTTCACATACAGCTGATTCACCAGATACACTTCGAGCATCACATATGAATATGGACCCAGGGGGAAAGCAACCTCATCTTTGAAATGGATGGTTCTATGAACTTGATGGAGTCACCTTACATTCTTAGCCAATGAGCTTTAATCCAGACGATGTTTCCATACCAGAAAAATGGAGAGGTATGCCGAAGGGATGCAGGAGAGTCTTACAAGAACGTGGTCTTTGGCCAGCAGCAGGATTGAGACATGACTGCAAAAGCAGGAAGAAAAAGATCGACCAGTCCCATAGTGGCAACTCTTGCTGTGCGCGTCGGCTGCTCTCTGTCCAGCCTGATTTTATGGAACAAAAGTCATGCCTTCAGGAAGAAATTGAAAAGAGGGGTCATATATACTTATTCTTTCCAAAATTCCATTGTGAGCTCAATTGGATTGAGTACAAATGGGGAAGAGCAAAGTGGTTTACTCGAAGGAATTGTAAATACTATTGGCCATCACAAGTTAGGACGGTTCCCAAGGACTTAAAGGAAATTCCATCACTCCTCCTCCTCAAATACTGGTGGAAATGTACTCGTACACTTGATGCCTACTATGCTGGATTACGGTATGGGACTGATCAATTTACTCAAGTTGTATATAAAAGCCATCGTCGTGTTTCCTTGGCTGAGGACCCTTACTAGGATCTCTTTTCTTTCTTTTAATTGATTCTATTTTAACAGAACACCATGGAATCTAGATACATCTAATAATTTATATTTTATCTCTTATTCTGTTCATTTCCTAGTAGTATGTACCGTATGCTCTACATTATTTTCTAGTACCGTATGTATTAATTCACATTACTCAGCCGTGCTTGGCAATTTTTGACTCAGCTCCGATCGGTTGCCACGGGATTCCCGTTTCACCAGAGGGCGCGTCTTTAGGCACTTTCCACCGTACCAGCAGTGAATCTCGGGAGTCTCGGGAATCTCTTGTATCTCATAATTGCCATCATGAAAAAAAAAAAATGAAAAAAGAAAACAACTTGGGAGGAAGTGAAAATCCTGGAGCAGTTACATTTGATCCGAAAGACCCACAGAGTGTAAAAAAAACAACAAAAAAAAGAACAATTTACTTGCATTCAATTTTTTTATTTTATTTAATTTATATAATCATTGTCAAGGTACAAGAACCTAGGCCTTGTTATCTCCTATGTTGATGACTCTACTATAATTGTAGCCTTCCCAACCTACTGGTCTAACATACAACATTTTCAACACCACTTCACCAGGATACAAAGATCTGGTGCCCTCATCGGTGTCTTCTTCTCTGACACGAAGACCGAACTCCTACACTGGTTGACCTATAAGGAGAGTGCACCAATCTCCACCCAGCCTGTCATTGTCAGCGACATGTTTTTTTCCCCAATCATCTACCATCCACCAGTTAGGATACTGGCTGACACCTCTAATCGTGCCAAGGCTGTGGCTAGCGGCCACAACCCCTGGTTGCTCGCTCGCTCGCAACCTGGGACACTCTTCCAGAGTGCCCGCCAGCTCAACATGACTTGCCAGCTCAACATAACTTGTGGCTCAACACACCTTTTGTGGCTCAATGCAAAATTATAAGTTTACGGTAAAAAATATTCTAGTCCAAGTTTATTTTTCGCAACTTGACTAGTTTCTTAATCTCAGATACAATAAGTTTGGATATTTTCTTCTTGTAGGCTTGGACAGCTTTCATTTTTTTTGCATCTAATTTCATTTCATCATCAAGACGCTTCTGCTCTGCTCGCTCAGATCTTTTCTTTGCATTTTGCGCTCGCTGCAGCTGTTTTTCTGCCTTTTCCAATTCTGCATCCTCACGGCTTTTCACCATTTCACGCGCATCCTTAGCATAAATGACTCCTCCTTTCTGCACCTGCCTTCGGTTTTGTGCTCTGCCTCTTGCAGATCTTGCTTGCTCAGCTGCACGAGTATGCTCCATATGCTCCATTCCCAATGCACTCGATTGTGCTTGTACTAACCATCCCTGGAGTACCAGTTTAAGTCTACACTTAAAGGTTGGTGATAAATCTTGTGCATCACGCTCTAATTCCTCCCCCATCCTCTTGAGGCTGTGAATAGTAAGAGGGACAGTTGGTGATGATGCTCGTGGTGGTGTAAAAGGATTCATCGGTTTGCGAACCGCCTCACGTAACTTGGCAATCACAATATCAGGATTGTAGGGGATAAGTCCAGTTGCTTTAAATGCAGACTGGATAGTAGACTGCTTAAATGTCTATTGTCGAATCGAAGCAATATTATCCCGGAATTCGACTTTATCAAATTCACCATATCCTGTATGGGTTGCTGCTTCGACAGCTAAAGCATGATAATGCTTATAGGGCTGAAAAACCACAATGTCTAGTGGTTGGAGGAGATGACTAGTATGAGGAGGTAGACAAAAGACAATAATCTTTTGGCTATCACAGTAATCGATGAACTGCTTAGTGCAGTGGGAACCAAAACTGTCTAAAAGTAGAAGTCGATAAACTCCCACTTTTCGCTTAAGCGAAAAACGTTGAAAATGCTCGAGCCATTGCATGGTTAAATGATCGTTGCTATACCCACTCTCAGACGTAGCAACAAGATAGTCATCCGGGATTGTGGTAGTTGTATACCAAAGTTCTTGGTGAATAACTCCTGGAATAATCACCAGTGGTGGTAAAACAGCTCCATCTCCACTAATGGTTTCACAGAGTGAAACAAGTTCACGGTTCGTTGAACTTCCGAGGTATGACTGCCGTGAAGGGTCCCTTGTAATAATCCATTGATCATGTGTTACAAACCTATCCTTAGTCTGCCGGACAAGGCACACTATCTTCTTTAACAGCAACAGGTAACGATACATACCGCTCGTCTTACCACTCTTCATGTCTCGTAGCCTTATGTCGCCTAGGGAACGCAGAGTCCTTTCACTCCTAGCCCTTGCGACTGCTCCTTAGCGATGCGTTCTCGGAATCACCTTTCGGTAGGTGATGTAAACGGATGGTCCTAATAAGAGTAGAGTATAGATTGAACTAATAGGTAAAATATAACATAGGAAGTAACTTAGGTGGTTGCGTGAAGAGCTAGCTATCTGTGTCCGTGACCATCCTTATATAGTCGCTCTTCCCACAACCCTAACCCTGGTGACTTTACTATGAGTCACCTCTTTACTATGACTGCCGTGTGAGTCATAGTGTAACAAACATCCTATGACTCACAATTTGAGTCATAGTATACAATCCCTATTGTATCCAATTTTCATAAAAGGTCATGTGCGCTAATCGCGTCACATGCGTGAAACCCCTGACTCATACTTGTAGTCAGGTGCGAAAGTCATAACATCATATGACCTCACAATCGTGAGTCATGAAATCATAAACATAAATCAAATCAAACATTCATAATCATAAATGATCCCACAAATCGTGAGTCATGTGAAACGTTCCATATTGCTAAGTCACGATTTGTGACAATAGCTCCTCTCTCTCCTCAGCTTGAGTCCCATCAAGCTATTCACCAAGTTTCATAACCTGGTTCCCAAATCTTCTCGCGTCTTGACGGAACTTCCGTAAAATTTGTTCCGTTGTGCGTAACTGTTTCCTGATCATCTCCAATGTCCAGTCTGCCACCTCGATAGTTCATTTTTGGTGCGCAATGGTGGTTTGTTGCCCTTCGAGGGTCTCCTCCCGGAGTCTGATCGTTCCTTGGGCCTCATCCAGTTGGATTTCCAAACCCGAAATCTTTCTTTGGAGGCATTCAATATCTGCATGCATGCTTTCGGTATCGTTGTTTCGGGTTTCCTCGCCCATCTCCAACCGTCCCCTCCTGGTTTCCGTGCGCTCAGCATCCTTCCTGCTCAGTTGCTCTCTTTTACCCCACGCCTTGGGGTAGTATCCCGCCCAGATCTTTGCATCCCGGTGGGCTCGACAATTATTTCGGTAGCACTTCTCCCATCTTGTTTCTGCATG
>QFET01004054.1:0-35772 GCA_003316355.1 Tuber calosporum
AACGGGGACTGGGGGGGGCGGAGCGGGGAGAGATGGTGAGGGAGAATGTCTGATCGAGATGGGGAGTGGAGTTTGATGGAAGTGGATGGGGTGGGGACAAAGGAGGCCAAGAGGAGGAACACTCTAGGTTACAAGTGGGCAATTAATCCTGGAGTAGAGTACGGTAGACTAGCAGCCCTCTTCCTCGAGACCTCGAGGATTGCTTGTCCTCTTTCAAATGAGGGGGCTTGTAGTTGTTCTTGTGGTTGGTGTTAAAATTGGTGTTGGTACAAAAATTGGTGTTAGTTACCATAGTTGTAACCCTTTTATTGGCCAATATCAGAAGCATCATCCCCCCAGTTACCCTTCTCAGAGACTTACATCCTGAGGAAACCCTATACCCTAGTGAGTACTTTACATTTACTGCTGCTTGTAGCAGCCCTCTTCCTGGACACCTTGAGGATTGCTTGGCCTTTGGTTAATGGGAGAAATTGATTTAGTATATGGGTAGTTGGCATTGAATTTCGTAGTTGTTGAACTAATTGGTGCTTGTTACCATAGTTGTGACACCTTTTATTGCCCAATATTCCAAGCCTCATCCCACAGTTAGCCTCTTGGAAAAATCATAATCTAAAAAACCCCTATAACCTACTAAGTAATTTACATATTACCAATAGTTGTGCCAACCCTCTTCATGCTCTCGTGATATATTACTTGTTCTCTGTTAATATGGGAGGACACCTGTATGTCCATTCCTGTAGGTAATTCTATCACTTTTGTTAGCCAGAAAAAAAGTTATTGATTGGTCAATATAGTAGCCCTATTCGGTTATTTTTATATGAAATGAAAACTTTAATACCTGTCTGCATGTTCCAGAAGACCTTGCAAAATCAGGATTTCCAGTTCTATTTCCAAAGATGAAACCATGTTCCCATTTGACCTTTTATATTTGATTTGGTTCATGTTAAGAAAAGATATGCTTATTTATATGGATAAAAGGTGATTTTTAACCCTGCAGGGGAAGCCGCGTAGTTCTTTCTTTTGCTCTTTTTAAATTAGAATTAGGGCAAATACCAGAGCGAGCAGAGCCTCATATATATCATGCAAAATAGAGTACACCTTCTGCATATGGGTATTATAACTTGGGAACTAATTAGCCTATATCAAAGCAGGAAACCTTAATAATCTGCGGAATCGTATCTTACAAATAACAGCAAATCTATAATAGTGGTCTTCATTGCACAGGAACAAATTAATATTTAGTACAAAACAGATATAGCTTGCTTGCTCTTATGCTTCCCCTTTACCATTCTAAATAATACAAGGAACAAATAGAAGAATAAAATGTTCCATTAACAGCGAACTGTACTGGAAATAGCACCATAGTCAAGTAGGAATTTAATAGGTATACTATAAGGCTTAAACAGGACTGACGTTCCAAATGGCAAGTTAGGTCCATCAGTATACTAACAAAAGTACCTCAAAATAAACTGTATTTTCTGTTACAGTAGGTGTCACACTGGATGAGAGGAGTGTGAATCCATCAAGCAAAGTAACTCTAGAAAGTGCAACATAGAGCTACCCATGAGTAAATACATTAGTGCGAAGATCCACACCAATACTCTCTAGGGACTGTCCTTGAGACTTGTTTACTGTCATGGCAAAGCATAGACGTACAGGGAACTGCTTCCATTCAAGAATAAATGGCAGATCCTCATCAGTAGTGGTGAGCTTTAGTCGCGGGAGGAGGCGTATCTCTCCATCCCACTGTCACGATTGGTGACTAGGCAAGGCAGAATTTCGCATGACTCATAGTTATGAGTCACAAGGTTGTTATATTTCGCACTATGACTTATTAGAAGTCATGGGGTTTCACATGATGCACACTTGTGCAATCATTGTTATGTGGTGATTGGTTGATCGTGCGCATGACTCACATTTGTGAGTCATATGATGTAATGATTTTCGCACATGACTCACACTATGAGTCATGAGTTTCATGCATGTGACCACTTTAGGGCACATGACTTATTATATGAGTTATGATTGGTTGGCACGCGGCGCAGTTGACTCAGAGGAGTCAGCTGATGGATTTCATACTATGACTCACTATGAGTCATAGAGGTCGTGTGACTCACAGGTATGAGTCACCAGGGTTAGGGTTGAGGGAAGAGTGCATATATAAGGACCTCTAGGCGACCTGTAGTTAGGACTCTTCACGCAACCATATAAGTTCTTTCCTATACAATTACTTTACCTCTTTACCGTTTCACTCCCTATTGGCGTTGTGCGATAGGAACCATAGGGTTCAGCTATCAAGACAACGTAGGCATAGGCCTAAGAGCAATAGTGGAACTCCGCCTCGTACTACTCGTTGCAATAGTACTCCTACCCTGGTGGCTGAGATTAGCGCCACGCCCCATACAGGACTACAACAACGGCCCAGTCATATTCATCCAACCCAAAGAGAAGTAGTTACCTGTTGCAGAACCAGCTTACCGCATAGGATAGTAACATTTGGTTGCGTCACCTAAGCAACACCCAACTACAAAACGGCAGACTCTACAGACAACGACATCGATCTTACCGAGGGCGAAATCGATACCTCAACACTTGGCCCAGCACTTGAAGAAGCAATTAGCACAAACCTACCCAGAAGCCAGTCACAAAGAACCACAAGTCTGGTGACCCCTGAGCCAGCCTCACAAACAGAATCTCTGGAACCACATACCTCAAGACTAGAAAGGATGTCAGGACAGGGACCAGCAACTACCGGCCGATGAGCTGGAATTCAACTAGCAGGATTTACAACTGCATAGTTCCAAGAGATCCTGACTCTGATAAACAACCAGCGAGAAACAACCAACAAGCGGACCAAAGTCGTGAAACCTCCTACTTTCTCTGGAACAAGGACCAAACTACGAACCTTCTTAGTGCAATGCCAACTATACTTTGATGCAACACAAGAAACACGACATACGGAACGCATCACCTACGTCAAGAGCTTGTTGAGGGATGCAGCAGCAAGCTGGATAACCCCGTTTGCAGAAGGACGCAAGCCGGAGACCTGGACTACATATGAAGATTTCACTACAGCCCTCAAAGACCAGGTTGGGGATGTGGATGCAGAAAATGCAGCTAGGACAAAACTCGACCGCCTGAGGCAAGGCAAGGAACCAGTCACGGAAAACAGAAATGACTTTCGCCTCACCGCTACAGAGGCGAATGAGGATTATGGTACACTAAGACGCCAATTCCTTAAAGGAATTAACCGAACGCTCCTGGACGCATGGGCAGCGGACCACATGGTAGCGGCAAATGTCGATGCCCTTGCCGCCGGGGCAATCGAAAAAGAAAACCGGATCTACATGATCAAGCACCTTCAAGGAAACAACAGTACCTTCATCCAACAACAGGAAACGCCCAGGAACAATAACGGAACCTGGAAGTCGGGCAACATTATAGAAACCCGAGGCGACCCAATGGACCTGGATGCTACCAGAAGGCGTCCACGACTAAACCTCTCACGAGCAGAGTTAACAAGAAGAAGGGACAACAACCTATGCCAAGGATGCGCCAGACCTGGGCACAGACTCAGTAATTGCCGAAATGAAAGAGAGGAGAAGGACTATACTAGGCAGTTCAACAGCAAGACCAACGATAATCGCTGGAAACTACGAACCAACCTACACGAAATGGAGATTAGAGAAACACCTGAAGAGTTGGGAAACGAAGAAAGTCCCCAGTAAGAGATGGGCTGCGGGACAACAAAAACAAAACTATCGGAATCGGTAACATCTACATGGCACTTACAAACACGGAAACATTGGAACAAGAAAAAGACCATGCCATGGTAAAAATGCATTTCCATGGCAAGGACAAGACAGTCATCATCAACGGCATGATTGACTCGGGCGCTACAGAAAACTTTATTGACAAGGAATTCAGCAACAAACACGGCATACGAACAAAGAAAGCGAAAGAAATACGGGATCTCTACCTTGCGGACGGGGAGCCCAGCGCTATGGGACCAATTACCCATATAGCGGATGTACTTATGGACATCGGCAGCCATAGGGAAGTGGCAACCTTCCAAATCGCAGATCTACCCAACCATGAGGCAGTGCTAGGGCTGCCATGGTTAAGAAGACACAACCCCAAGATCGATTGGGAAAACAATAAGATCACGTTCGATAGCGAGTGGTGTACCAGAGTATACCTCGAAAGCTCGCCAGCAGTGGACTTAGTCCCTGAATCGGAATCCCTGGAAGAGAACTTGGAGATACAGTTCGCCACGATCCAGGTCCAGGATGTCCAGAAAATCAAAATCTAAAGATTGAGCAATACGGCGACACTCCCTACCCAGGGGTCAGCAAAGGCTGCAGGACATGTCCTGTATGCAGACGAGAGAATTACGATACCGGCAAAAGAACAAGGAATCGTCAATACCGGGATAGCTATAGGACTACCAGACGGCACCTATGGGCGAGTGGCTCCGCGCAGCGGATTGGCAGTTAAACACCAGCCTACTGTCAATGCGGGAGTAATCGACGCCGACTACACAGGTGAAGTCAAGGTGGTCCTGGTCAACCTGGGAAAGGACAGTTACACAGTTGAGCAGGGAGACCGCATCGCACAGTTGATATGCGAAAAGATTGTTATAGAACAATGCGAAGAAGTGGAGCAAGTGGTTCCTACTATGAGAGTCGCAGCAGGGTTTGGAAGTACAGACCTCCTAAAACGCCAAAAGATTGCGATCAATGAGATCTCCGCTAGATCATTCGGCATGTTCTACCGAAGAGGCGAAGTTACAGGAATCCTCAAGTGGGATTATAAGACGAACGAACCTACCAGGATCGAAAGGATCAATGTCAGCACCGAATTGGCTATCAAGGCCAAGAAAGGACAAGAAAAAGACAAAACCAGAAACATTGTGCCAAGGGAATACCACCAGTACCTGGACATGTTCAAGGAAGAGGAAGAAACTCGGCTACCACCCCACCGACCAAAGGTTGACTTGGAGATCAACCTCAAAAAAGGAGAAACAGTACCAGCAAGAAAGCTATACCCGTTGGGCGAAAAAGAGCTGTAAGAACTAAGAGAATACATCAGAGTCAACAAGAACCGGGGCTGGATTCGAGACTCTTATGCAAATGGGGGATCACTAATCCTGTTTGTTAAGAAGAAAGACGGTAAGCTAAGGCTATGCGTGGACTACCGAGGGCTCAACGAAGTCACTAAACGAGACCGATATCCCCTACCACTGATAGGAGAAGCCCTCGATAGGCTTAGGCGAGCCAAGGTCTTTACTAAACTAGACATCCGAAACGCATATCACAACATCAGAATCAAATACGGAGACGAATGGAAAACTACTTTACCAACAAGTACGGCATATACGAATACACGGTCATGCCATTCGTTCTCAAAAATGCACCGGCAGCGTTTCAGCGATGGGTCAATAGGATTCTCAGCAGGTTTCGGGATATCTGTTGTATCGTCTATTTAGATGATAACCTGATATATTCCGGAAACCTGGAACAACACCGAACCCATGTCAGGATGATTATGGAAGCCTTGAGAAAAGAAGGGCTGACCCTGAAGCCATCGAAGTGCGAATTTCACAAGGAACGAACCGAATACCTAGGATTCATCATCGACAAGGACGGAGTCAGCGTTGATCCTATCAAAACAAACGCAACATGGGAATGGAAACCACCCGAAAGCAAGAAAGGAATACACTGCTTTATGGGATTCTGCAACTTCTATCGACAATTCATAGAAGGGTTTAGTCGGATAGCTAAACCACTCTATCAACTGACGAAGAAGGACTGCAAATGGAACTGGACCGAGAACCAACAAAAAGCATTCGATGAATTGCGCAGGCGACTTACTTCAGCCCCACTACTGGTATACTACGATCCAACCCAGGAAATAAAGATTGAGACCGACGCTTTAAAATATGTATGCTCAGGCATTCTATCACAGAAGGGGAGCGATGGAAAATGGAGGCCAGTGGAATACCGGTCAAAACCAATGACGCCCGCGGAATGCAACTACGATATCCACGACAAAGAGCTCTTAGCCATTGTCCAAGCATTGAAAGAATGGAGAAGATATGCAAAAGGAAGCAGACACCAGGTCCTGGACCTCACAGACCATAAGAACCTGGTACCATTCACCACGACGAAAGAGCTTAACGACAGACAAATCTGATGGAGCGCGACCCTCAGTCAAAGCGATATCAAAATACAATTCCGACCTGGGAAGGAAGGGGGCAAACCAGATGCCCTTACTAGGAGAGTAGAAGACGTCCCGAAAATGAACGACGAGAGGATCCAACAAAAACAAAGGATCCTACTCCCAAAAGAACAATACTTCGAAGCCATAGAAGTGGTTAAGTTTGTCGCTGAAGATTTTGGCATCCGAGAAGCAAGCACGAAAGACAGACAGATAAGAGCAATTCAGGAAGCCCTGCGGAAAGGAGAGAAGGAAATGAAAGGAGTGGATCCAGGGGCATGTGAATGGAAGGAAGGATGCCTATGGCATCAAGGAAAGAATTTGGGTACCGGAATGCGAAGAGATCAGAACCCAAGTCATACGACAAAATCACGATAACCCAGCAGTTGGGCATGGCGGAACCAGCAAAACTACGGAACTACTATCCTGACAATATTATTGGCCAAAGATGCAAGACGACATAAAGAGATATGTCAAGAATTGTGATTCATGCCAAAGAACGAAAGCGATAAGGCACGCGCCCTACGGCCTACTACAACCAAACGAGGCGCCACACCAACCATGGAAATCGATAGCAATAGACTTCATCACGGACCTGCCGAAATTTGACGATTATGACGCCATCCTGGTGGTCATCGACCGCTTGACAATAATGAGCCATTTCATACCCTGCAACAAGGATATGAATACCAAAAAAAGTTGTCCAAATGTTCGTACGGGAAATATTCCGACTCCATGGACTACCACAAGATATCATCACCGATAGAGGAACGCTATTTACATCAGACTTGTGGAAAGAGACTACAAAATCCGTTGGAATTGAACGAAGAATGAGCACCGCCTTCCATCCACAAACCGACGGACAAAACCAAAGGACGAACGGAATACTGGAACAATACCTCAGGGCCTATGTTAACTATCAGCAAGATAACTGGGCGTAATTACTACCATTAGCGGAATTTGCATACAACAATGGAAAACAGGAAACTATTAAGACCACACCCTTCTACGCAAACTACGGACAACATCCGGAACAAGGGGCGATAGGCCACATGATACCAAAGGAAACCACAAAAAAGGAAGAGATGGGTCAGCTGCACACCATCCTACGTCAGGAAATGGTCTGTGCACAATTACGACCAAAAGAAAACTACGATCAACACAGAAAACATGATCGGAATCTCCAGTGAGGCGACATGGTCTGGTTACTGCCAAGGAATATAAAGACCACAAGGATATGATAGAAGCTGGATTACAAGAAAATCAGACCATTCAAGATCCTTACGAAGGTTGGCCCAAGTGTCTATAAATTGGCCTTGCCCCAACAGATGAAGGTCCACAACACCTTTCACATCTCACTCCTCGAACCATACCAAGACAATCAGTTCCCCTCACAAAAGCAATCACCACCACCTCCAATCGAGATAGAAGGAGAAAGCGAGTACGAACTCGAAGAGATCATTGATTCACACATACACTGGAAACGCCTGCAATACAGAGCCAAGTGGACCGGCTACTCACCAGACCACGACAAAACGTGGTACCCTGCAGAAAACTTCTACAATGCCAGCATCGCCATTGAATGTTTCCATCAGCAGTACCCAAGAAAACCCAGAGTGGGTTACAGTCAAAATCAAACCCACGAGGCAAGACCCTATGCCATTGGGTCCTGACGAAGGCTGGGGCGATAGCCCCAGGGCTACTACCCCTACCTGCCCGCCATACGCTACTCAGGAAGAAAGGGAAAAGCAGGCAGCACACAACGCTCTTTCGTGGACTGCCTGTTACGATGATTCCTGCAACATTCATTTACGCGACAAGGAAGGAAGCAATTGGATTCCACGACAGCCCAAGTTGCGCCAACCGCAACTACCACACAAGGAGACATCCAGGAAACACTGTTTCAAGGACACTTGTCGTACTCACAGACACGACAAAATCGATGCTGGGTTCTACCTAAGACGAACCGGGGAAGCGGCACCCCTAATGGAAAACGATGCACGTATTAGGAAAAGAAAAACAACTGTGAGGACACAGTTGAAGGGAGCGGGGGGCGAAAAAAGCGAAAACGAGACGATTCCGGACGAAGAGAGTTTGCAACGACAGTTGCAAGGGCTACGAGAACAACTTGGCACCGCCGAAGCCACAATCGAGGCCCAAAGAACTGATATGCGGACATATCAGAGAATGATTGATGACCGGGACCGGACTATTAGGGCTGCACACACCACCTTAGAGGAAGTCCGGAGGAACTACCAGTCGGCCGAACATCAAGTTCGGAAATTGAAAAGGGAACTGCGCAGGTTTGGAGAAAGCCTGACGAAGATGGGACGTTAAGCCTGAAGGGACTCAGGCTTAAGGGAGAGGGGAGCTAACGTCACGATTGGTGACTAAGCAAGGCAGAATTTCGCATGACTCATAGTTATGAGTCACAAGTTTGTTATATTTCGCACTATGACGGATTAGAAGTCATGGGGTTTCACATGATACACACTAGTGCAATCATTGTTATGTTGTGATTGGTTGATCGTGCGCATGACTCACATTTGTGAGTCATATGATGTAATGATTTTCGCACATGACTCACACTATGAGTCATGGGTTTCGCGCATGTGACTACTTTAGGGCACATGACTTATTTTATGAGGTATGATTGATTGGCACGCGACGCAGTTGACTCAGAGGAGTCAGCTTATGGATTTCATACTATGACTCACTATGAGTCATAGAGGTCGTGTGACTCACAGGTATGAGTCACCAGGGTTAGGGTTGAGGAAAGAGTGCCTATATAAGGACCTCTAGGCGACCTGGTGTTAGGACTCTTTACGCAACTATCTAAGTTCTTTCCTATACAATTACTTTACCTCGTTATCTCTCCATTTCTCTATTGGCGTTGTGCGATAGGAACCATAGGGTTCGGCTATCAAGACAACGTAGGCATAGGCCTAAGAGCAATAGTGGAAATCCGCCTAAGTACTACTTGTTGTAATAGTACTCCTACCCTGGTGGCTGAAATTAGCTCCACTCCCCCTACCGGACTATAACAACAGCCCGGTCATATTTATCCAACCCAAAGAGAAGTAGTTACCTGTTGCAAAACCAGCTTACCGCATAGGATCGTAACACATACATATTTTGATCTGCTGCAAGACCTTTGAGAAAATCAATACAGATCTGATTTTTATTTATTGCTGCAATTCTCATACTGGTCTTGAGTTTTAATATGTGCAAGCTGTTCCAAATTGAACAATTTCTAATACATGCTTGCACTGTTGCCTGTCTAGAAACACTTCTTACCACTGGCAAAATCTGTGCAAAATCGCCACCCAAAACTATGAGAATGCCACCAAACAGGGCACCGTCATCGACATAGCAAATGTCATTCAGAGTCCAGTTCACTGCCTCAAAGCAGGCCTTGTGCTGCATGAGTACCTCATCCCATATTATCAGGGCCGTCTTCCTAATCAATTCTGCCAATAGTGAATTTCTTCTAATATTGCAACTAGAACTTCCAGCAGTTGATAAAGGAATTTTGAATCGTGAATGTGCTGTGCGACCACCTGGCAACAATTGTGCTGCAATACCAGATGATGCTACACATATTACAATGTTTCCCCTATCTTTAAAGTAACTATATAGACAATTATAGAGAAATGTTTTGCCAGTACCAGCATGGCCTTGGAGAAAGAAACCAGAATGGAGATTGTGGTGAGGATCCAGGTTACATTGTTCTACAGCTTCCACTATTACCTGAAAGCAAATGGTCTGCTCTAGGTTAAGCTTTGCCCTCATAGAATCATATGCATCCTGCTTCACCTGCACATCATATTCTAACTCTTCTTGCATGACCGTATTAGCCGTCCTCTGATCCCCTTTTTTCCAAACTAGGATAGGGCTTGGCAACTCAAACTTGTCTAAGGACTTCCCAAATTCATTCAGATATTCTTGAATAAGATACAATCCATAGTCTATATGAAGTCTAGCACCCATTTCCCCGTGTCCTGCTTGCAGTTGGGCTCTCCCTCTTACTATTAGATTGAGTAAATCATCACACATGGACTCTGTAAAGAGTTCCCAAATCAATTTTGGTGATGTGATGGTAGTATGCTGCAAGGCTAGAGCAAATAGATGTCGCAAAGCCTTGCCAGTCATGAACCCTGCACCTTCCCTGAACATGGCAACCCATTCTCCATCATCTTCTAATAACCCCAATGCAACACAAGCAGCTTCTAATGTAGGGTACACTCTTCTATCGACTGTCCTCAAATTTTCAAAGCTTGTAGCTTCTCTGACAACAGTCAAAAGTAAGTGGAGATAATATCTCTCACCCATAAACGGACTTGCCGAATACATTCTGCCAACGACTGTACCTTTCTGCTGCCTCTTCCAATCAACTTTGCAATCATAAACACAGTGCTCAGGGACTCCTGGTACAGGTACTCCCTTCCATCTACATTATGAGTATTGTAATTGAAAAAGGCAATCAAGGTGGTCATAGAGGTCTCAATACGCTCAAGAAGGACCTCTGGATCCTCTTCACCACCAAAGTATACAGGCTGTTGCCCTGGCAGGTGTAGCGCAAGATGAGTCACTGGTGGTTGTTCGTCATGTGTACCATATTCGTATAAGCGCCAAACTGCCTCTGTTGGACCTAAATAACGGCCATGTAGATAGTGCTTTCTCTCATCATGCTCTGATTCCACTGTCACTGTTGCCCTATCTCCACCTTGGTATATATACTTGTGAATATACTTTACAGCTTGCACAGATCAACAAACTTCTACATTGATATGTGCGTTGTAACATAAACAAAGGTAAGGGCTGTAGGGTACCACCCTACGATTGTCAATAACTGTGCTAACGGTACCAGCAGACCCACGTACAGGAATAGTAAAGGAATCTCCAGTATCCCGGCGGCGGTATAAAGGGTATCCATTCTCCTGAATTATTGTCTCTGGCTGAAAGTCATGTGGATAGCCCTTATGACAGGTTTTAACAATGGCTGGATTTAGGTCCTTTATGCATAATGCATGACTATTTCCTCCTGCACATTGAGTGTGTACCATTGAACCTTTTATAATACCCTTCAACAGCTGACCCATTGTGTCATGCTCAGTTGGAAGCGCAGCAGAAATAAACCTGTCAATATAGGCTGCTGTAAGAAATTCAGGCCAGGACTTCAAGAACAGGAGAAGATGAAGGTGTGGTAAACCACACTTCTGATATTCGATGGTCCAAACCTATCCTTTCCTTGCACCAAATATATTTTTATTTTTTATCTGATCCAAATGATCTTCCAACTTGAGTATGAAAACTCTAGCCATGAGATCTGGTCGATTAGCTGCATATAGACCAGGAAGTAACTCATTTTCAATCTCTACCCATTTCGGATTAGCCGTCAATGTAATAAAGAGAGATACACTCCCGTAGTGCCGTACCAGAGCCATACTATTCTGATACAATTGTTGCATGAATCTATCTCCACCAACATAGCTTGAAGGCAACACAATTCTTCTTCCCACCTCCTCGAGGTTGACATCACCTGCCTGTAGCACATCGGCAAGTCCATTGTAAAAATCAGTCCTTAAACAGCCCTGATTTGACCACAGCCAGGTAAGCTTCTGATCGCAGACAGCCCTAGCATCAATCACAAATTGCTAGAAAAGCCTTTGACCACACATGATGGTAGAGGGTTCATCGGTCCTGGTATGCAGGCGGAACCTGTAGAATGCCTGTTGTGGCATCCTCAGTTTCTGCCTGGTACCACCCTCATTTGTAAGGGTCCTTCCCCCCTACCATCCAGGTTCACCAACTGGGAAAAACAGAACATAATGGAGAGCCAAGTAAGCGGCATGATGGAGATTAATGGTAGAAAATTCATTATTTGGGACCTCACCATGTACCCGCGGAGCCAATATGATATCTCTAAATCCTTCCTTGCCATATTCCTCGGTAAGAATCATTGCGACCTCATCCGCAGTGGGAAGAGTGTCACAGCGTATATCTGCCCCTGCTTCTACCACCAATCTCATCTGTGCATCGAGAATGATGCGTAGGTTAGGTTCCTGCCGTGATAGCAGTGCGAACCTTTTCCGGGTTGTAAGGTACACCGTGACAAAGGGGGAATGGTTATCTAGCATTTGTGTCAAGGACACAATCAATGCTTGATCTAACTCCAGTGCTATTGCTGACCTTCTTGCAGCTGCAAAAGCTGGATCATACAAATGGATCTGTGAGTACAGGGCATCACGACCTCTAGTGGGAACCAGTGGTCCCTGATGGTGATAAACTGCACCATGGATCTGGAATAATTAAAATCCGTCACCAGTTGCTGTGCTACGGTTATCATGGTTATAGCGCAGAGATGTAAAGGCAAACTGGCTATTGCAGTGACGGATATCCCGTCTGAATGACCTTGACCGCTCCTCTTGCTCTATCATCAAGGTATTCAATATTTCTGGCAAAGGCCTAAGCCCTTCTACTATTCCATCCCCATGCTAGCAACAGGCTTCAAAGGTCCCTCTGCGCCGTTTAAGCGTTCTCTGAGATCCCTCTGAAGCCCAATGGAGTGCATGGCATGCACTGCAGACAACCTCTAACCGCCCAAGGTTATGTTGAGCCCATTGTGCCCTCGATCCAACAAAGGCAGTACATGTGGATTATGGCTGCACAGGCCTATTGTTTCTAGGCAGACCGGCAGGTGCTTTAATTTCCCTGCCTGCATCTGCCTCAAGTTGTCCGATGGGTATTTCATTTTCCCTGCCAACATTGGTGAATGGGTGGCCTCTGGGTACTTCTATCTCGCCCACCTGACCTACCCTACAGCAATCGGCAGGTACTTGAATTTCTCTGATAACATTTGCACTATGCAGTGCTCGCTGCCTTGTATTTCTTCTTGATTGCTGTATAAGAGGTAAAGAGTTAGCTGTCCATTACTATTGAAACAAATAAAATTAAGGGTTCCATTGCAAATACTGACCAAGTAATCATGGCAGGAGCGTCTTAGATTGCCAGCAGAATCAACATCGAACTCCATATGAGTTTTCTCACGTCGACACCTGCTGCACCTCTGTCTACCTATCATATTATCTACATCTTCTAGTTCTTTTTGCTATACTCATATCCAAGACCTCAAGTCAATTACCTATAATCTCCAGTCCTGCTTCTTGGTCTTCCCTCCCTACCACTCTCACATTGGTAGGTACCTGTCCCTGCCTACCGCCACCCCCTACTGCATTCCCATCAGGACCCAATTGGGTGCAGATTACCCTCTGCTCCTCTCTAAAACCTTCTATGCTTAACCCTGCCTATATTTATCAAAAAAACATATTAAACAATTATACTTCTAATTCAATTCCAAAAGAATTTTATTTTAATACATACCAAGCAGGTCACACAGGATAAGCGGTATTGTCCTAACCTATCCTAGTCACGGTCAGCTATGTCTTTTGTTTGCCTACAACCGACACAGCCTCTTAGGTTTGTATTCCTGTATCCTGCTCTCGGTATTAGTTTCAATTATTCCATGTAAGAATTCTACCTACCTTTACTCCATTCCATAATCATTGGTACTCCTTTGCCGCCATCTGCCTGCGCTGTAGGCGCTTTCGAAACCCTTCCTTCCTTCCACCTCACCTGATATTAAAATTTAGTTTCTGTTATTACTATTAAACTCCTTGGGGAATGTATGATTTCATGTTAGTTACATACTAAACACTCAAGGCAGGATTTCTTTCTACCACCATAGAAATCTCTATCATAAGCCATTGCAGGTTTGTAAAACCTGAGCTGGCTACAATGCTACATTGCTCCTAAACGTGCTCAAGATCAGGTTTACAGTTCACACAGGTTTGCTAGGGGAATAGGAGAAATCAAAAAAGGAAAATTGCTTAGTTTGGGAACTTTATAGTTTTTGTAGGTTGAAGATTATTTGTTCAACTGAGATATAAGAGGAGAAGTAAAAAAGTGAAAGAAGAGGTTTGGAAAGAAGATAATATGGAAGAAAAAGAAAAATTATAGGTCGCTAGTAAAGAACAGAGAGAGGAAAAGGAGGAAAAGCGAGGTATGCAAGGAAGCTGCTAGCTATTTGGACAATCAGACAACTTGGGACCCAGCGCTATGTTAACCTGTAAATCATATGTGGGCTCATTGAAGCAATACCCAGAGTTCCATGTAGTATATCTTGGCTACGAAACCCATTACCTACTTGAATTTTGCTAGCTCAGATATTACACTACTTTGTCCGAATATTGTCTTGCTGAGCCCTCCGATGGTTTACTTTATACCCCGTATTGCCATATACGAATTTATAATATCTGAAAAATTTCCTTCAAAGATCTATATCAAACTGTATATTATTCAGATTTGTAATTGAGGTTTGTGTGTGCTTAACAATAGCCACAGAATATTAGAAAATTTCTGTTATTGATCTAAATTTTGTAGACCTTTTATAAGCAAGGTTCAAGAATTTAGCCTAAGGTACAAATATCGAAATATATTAAAGAGATACAATATCACAGCTGCAAAGAGTTGTTCTCTAAAGGTCAATTTAGGATATGAGATGTAGGTTGTATATCTTGTACACAACTTCTGCCTCTAGTTTTAATGTTTACAATAGCAAAATTCTCTACTACTATAGGCAAATTAATCAATATCACAGAAGCAATAAGCTTAGCCTATATTCTGATTTGTAGCAGAAGACCTTTTCAAAATTGTAAATATTTGGCTGTATTTCCTCAAATCACTACACTGTTACGTTATCAAGGTATGAGACTGTATTTTACCTATAGATTTTATAGTTTCTTGAAATTCTATCATAAAATTCAGGTATTGGTAGATATTTTATATATATATAAGTTTCCTGTAATTGTATCCAAAATACTAGATCCTATCCAATAATATATCTTTTTGAAATCCCTATATACCTTTATATATTCTCTCCTACATATAACCATTTTTTAATGACAATCTGCATTAATATATGTATCATTTTGTTCAATGAGATATAGAATTCTCTGGTTTTAATCTAGCATTAATCTTCAATTGACTGTTCTATTCCGAGCATGGGAAAAGGTTTTTTCTCAGCCAATATGTCTTGTTGCTTGGTGGCTCCACATTGAGCATCGTATTAGAAAATAGGAATAATATTCCCACATTTCCTATAGTTCCCTAGGGACTTTGTTTAACTGTATAACTTTCTTTGTGTTCATTCAAAGGTCAAAAATAAAAATCCTTTTACTTGTTTAATAGAATATATGAGCAACTTGGGTCTTTATTCAAGATAGCATAGGGTTTCCATCCTTCTTGAAAGTTTTTTTACAACTATATTATAGGAGTATAAAAGCTATTTATATTTGTTTGTTATTCATTGTTCAATCCATGAGTAGCCAGGGAGGAAAAGGTTAAAGTAGTGGGAGTGTTGGATAGTGAGACTGGTGGTGGCAGTGGCAGTGATGGAGGAGAATAGTGGTACATAAAGAAAGGAAAGTGCGGGGAAGGTGTCCTTCTATAGAAGGGGCTAAACCATGCCAAGCCTTGCCAAGATATTGACATGCTGGGATATTTGGAAAACAGTAAATTTGAGCATGGGTGCGTTTACGATCAGATGAGATTTTTACGCAGATTGCACACAGATAAGGGGTTATCAGATGGTGGTACAGTTCATATAGACTAACAGCCCTCTCCTAGAGACCTCAAGGATGCTTGTCCTTTCGTTAATCCGGGAATTTGATATAGTCTTTTGGTGGTTCCTATTGTACCCACTGTGTGTAAAAGAATTGGTCTTTGTACTGTAGTTGTGATATGTTTTATTGCCCAATATTTTGTTAGGCACATGTGTAGGAGGCACTGAATTCAGTACTGCATTCATACGAAAAATGCGCTGAAAACCCTACTCATACCCACCCGGCACCGTTGTTGGGCCCGCCCGTCACCTGCGGCACCTACGGCAAAAAGGTCCCCTTACTATAAAGTCATAAATTGGCACCCCCCTGGTAACACCATATATGTCGTCGCTGTCTGTAAGACCGGATGCTGTTCACCCGGTATAGGAAGAGGTAGACTCGACCGTGCCAATGCAACTGGAATCATGTGCATCGGACCAGGTTCCGTAGAGTTATGACAATTCCCGTACAGCCTTCGCTGGGCGTGGTCAAATGTGACGGGACGCTCCAAACTAAATTGAGAATATGTTAAGTGGGTTCCAGGGAAACACTGAGAACACACTAAGACCCTGATTGCAAGCCTAGAAAGGTCCATAGAACTATCGGAACAAGTCGATATGGAGGGGCGGAGCCAAAATGATATGGTATTGGACCGATTATGAGTTTCTGTCATCCAGAAAGCCGTCTGCAAGCTGCCGGAGGTACCGGGAGTAAGCAGATTGGTCGACAACCATGCTGGCCACTTGGTGTTTAAAGAATCCTTTGGTAGATCCTATGATGGACTGCTTGGTTTAAACGGCAGAAGAAGGAACAGTGTCTCAGACTGATAAGGGTACCACACCCTCAGAGAAAGCTGAGCTCTGATGTGTCCATAAGACGTGGGGGGGAACCATATTCTCTGGGTCAAATCGCCTTCGCACTTGGATCATTAAAAATGGTTTGTGAGAGAAAGTACATAGTTGTATAGAAATATGTTGTGGTCCGCGAACACTCAGACGCGGGATATAAATATGGAAATGACTCACGAGCTTTAGCCATTATCAAGCAACGGAGAAGAGATCTTATCAATATGATAAGTTTTTACTCAAAAATCTTTACCTGCGAGCCTTCCTAGACAATCTCCGTATACAAAGCAAGATTTAAGCCTAGCTCGATTCGCTTGCCCTTAGAATTGACTACCCTTAACAGTATATAGATATTTCTCCTTGTTACCAAGGCTCTTTATATGACTACTGGACACTTCCAAGTCATACCTCAGAAATCACAGAAGCTCATAGCTGATTCCACACACCTCGACGAGCTTCTATTCGAACCAGGTTCCTCCAATTACATCTCCTCATTCGAAGGAATACTTCAAATCTCCCTTGAGGAGATTTAATTCTAGATACCGCAGGAACCCTCCTGGTTCACTGATCCCTCTCTCATCCCTACAGAATCAGATTTCCAAGATATCTACGATCTCTTCTACGGTCCCACCTTCCTGTGGAAACCGTTCCAAGACTACGATACTGAAGAAGAAGGAACCTCCAGTTCCTTCAGCTTTACCTCCCCCACCTTCACCCCATCTCTTTTGAGACTAGGAAAAGATCCGGAGTCCAAATAAAACGAGATGGCCCAACAATTGACTATCGATATGGACAAAGCCATGTCGGACAGAGAAGAAGTATCTCTGGTCGGAAGCGACCTTGCACCTGGACGCTCCAGGTCACCTTTGACACTCCACCACCTTTCACAGCCAGGTAGAGTCAGAAGGTCAGCCCCTGGAACTCGATCAAGCACTCCCTATCCCCCCCGATGCCAGAAATCCAGCTATGGAAAGATTAGCAGAAAGTATAGGCCAGGCAATGAGCTACTTCGACCGTACCCACCTGGAATCAGTGGATATGCAACATCTAGCCTACAGTGAACTCTCTGGTCAAGCTCAGGATCAGGCAAACCAACTCCAGCACCATGCTCAACGGATACCCCGTGGCGAACCGATCATTGGCGAAGAGTTGAAACAGGTCAATTTGGGACTTGAAATGTTAGCTACTGAAACCGCCGCACTTCAAGATGCAACCACCAAATGGTTGAAGGGAAAGTTGCGAGCGCAGGAAGAACGGGCTGCACACCATGAAGCAGTAAGTACCCAACTCATGCTAACATTGGGACAACAGGACAAGAGTCGCTGGATCGAGACCGCCAGCTAGAACAGGCTTTGGCTAGGCAAATAGCAGAACTCGTCCAAAGACAAGTGGCCGCACAAAAAGAACATGAGCGGACCAGAGAGGAATTACGAGAACGGCACTAACGCCTTGACAAGAGTGGTCCGAAAGAGAGGCCTATGTGATCAGGCAGAATGCCGCATACTAGCAACTAAATCGAATGTTGACTCGGATGAAGGAAACTTTAGTGCAACTACAAGTTGCAAAGAACCCACTAAGCGTTTGGGAAACTGTGGCACCACAGCCAGTGGAAAATCCGGGATTAGAAAAACGAACCATGGCTGATGGAAGGGAAGAATATTGCTTTATCCCTACCAGAGATAAGGGAAAAGAAATACACAAGGGAAAAGGAGTGGATCGTGGAGATGGAAACAGAGAGGGCGGAAAAGAACCACCACCACCCCCTTCGGCGAATGCACCCAACCTGGGAGACGATGACCAAGGCTGTGAAGTCGAAGCTGGCCGCTGTCGACGAGGTGGTGTGCTATCACGAAGACCTTTGTCAAAACGAAAGTTTGAATCAGAGGCAGATGCATGGGTCGACCAACTCTGCCAAGCATTGTCCAGAACCAAACGCCCACAAGCAGATCCACTGTTCAAATTCGAAAATAAGCCTACACAGGATGTGCGAGTATGGCTACTAATTTGCGAGGACTACTTTGGAAGGAACCAATGGCAATGGGAAAACAATGAAGAATGTATCAAGTATGCATTAGGAAGAATGGAAGGAACCGAGGTGGCTCCTTTCTTGATAACTTGTCGAAAGAAAATGACTGGAGACCACGGATTCTCCAAACATAAGGGTTATGATTTCTGGATCACTTTCCGGGCCGAAGTTACAGACCGATTCTCGGTACTGCACAAGGCACAAAAAACCTGGGACGAGATGAAGAAGTTAGGTATACAAGGGACATAGAGTTGTATCTACTTACCATAGAAAATCACAACATAAAGGCAGAAGTATCTGGCACCGCTTGGAGAACCATAATTCAGCGGCAACATCCTATCGAGGCCATGCGTACGCTATCACATGAAAATCATACCTTGGATAGCGAATGGATCAAGGCAGTCTGCAGGGTCACCAAAGTGGAAGAATTGTTCAAGGAACAATAAGGGCTATTTAGAAAAAACGACCAGGGAAAAAGTGACTCCCAGAAAAGAAAACGGGAGGAGGAATCCAAATCTAGTAAGACCACTGTAGGGAATAAAAAATGGAAAACCTATACGGCAGCAGCAAAGGCTGCCTAGAAATTGAAAAAACAAGCGGAAAAATGGAAAAAAGCCCCCACTGACGGAAAGGTTGAGCACACAAATTGAATTGAAGCTCATAAAGTAATCCCTAAGGACAAAATTGAAGAACGAAAGAAAGCCAATCAATGCACTTGTTGCACGTTGGCCAACCATCATTGGATATTCTGCAGGAAACAGGCCCAGGTATCAGTTATAGGACAGAAACGGGAAATTTAAAACCCCAATATCGACCACCCCTGATAACAAAGGGGCAAACAGCACATACAACCATGGTGAACCTAGTCAACCAGCCCCGGATTTAGGACTTGGACAACATGGATGAAACCTAAAAACTAGGTTTGCAGGCACAGGCAGCGACAGCGACCGGGTACTCAGTTATGAACCCCTTACCAAAACCGAAATGCACAAGCGGGCTCTACCTCTGCAAGGTCCTACTAGCAGGTATTCCGCTATTCTCTGTGGGAAACTTAAAACCAAAGAGAGAGTCACGAAAAGCAATCCAGAACTACGGGAGGATTGCAGACCTAACAATGACAGGCGAGCAAGAAGCGATTAACTTGGACGGCGGCTCATGGTAGTCGGGGACTAACTCTGGGAACCTGAAACTCAAAAAGAAGAAAGCGGAGGGCCACATTTGATGTATATCGGACCTCAGTACGGAAGACGGTCAACTAAACCCTATCTTTATATAAGCCCTAAATCCATATAAGAGATCCAAGGAAGTGTGGTCAGACCAGCGCTGAATAGGAACTTCCTAAGGATGACAAGGGGAAATTAGTCTAGCCTGGATTGTGAGAAGCCTTCCAGGGACAAAATATATTACAGGTCGGCGGAACAACATAATAGTTAGAGAAACGGAACAGGATCTCGGACATCTAGAAAAATGAAGTGGAAGAGAATGAGTAACTACGGCTACCTAGTCCACAAGCCAAATGGAGCGGGGTAAATCCATCCCAAACCTGGACTTCGGCTTTGTGGACAGGATAGGAAAGATAGACTCATGGGGTAAACTAGGCGATGCGTGAAGAATCCACAGAGCCCAAATACGCTGATATAATCGGAACAATACATGTGCGGCTCCAGTGAAGACAAAAAGAATGGGCTGAGAAGGGCCAATGGCCGGTGTATGGGAACCCTTCGGCAAGGGGTAAAGACCGTGAGTAGTGGGCTGCCATGTTCACTAAAGACAGAGATTTTAGTTTGTCTGAGGAGGCTTAAATAGCTGAAACCATGCGGGCTTGTTAACAAACACCCCAAGTTACTACAACAACGAAAATGTCATACAAATGACCTGCACAGGCCCGTAGCGGTCCTAATAAATGAAACAAAAACAAAGCACCTGCCCCGCCTATATATTCATGCCCCGAAGGCAGGGCAACTATTGAAGCAAATGGAGAACGGATCCCGATCTGTGTTTTATTAGACTCACGGTCTAACATATTCCTAATTAACCAAGAACTGGTTAATAAACATCGCTTACCATACCACACCCGCACAAATAGCTTGGACATTTACACATTTAAAGGAACCACAGCAGCAAATGGGGGAAAACACTACACACATCCCATTCTCTTATAGATTGGAAGCAATGCACACCGATCTCACATTTCTTGCGAAATTGCCAATGCTGGCAAATATGACCTAATCATCCCAACTGGATGGTGGCATACAGAACATCCCATAAGGCACCATGAGAATGCGCAAAAATAGACATTTAAAGACGAGAAATGCCATTTTCATGTTAATGATCAAGGCATAGACTTGACATTTGAATGGGACGAGACAGTGGCATACAACCCTAAAGCACGATACATTGGAAGAATCGAAATAGCAACCACTCCAGAGTCAAAAAAGATTCTACAAATACCTTAGGAATACCAAGAATTCAAGAGGGTTTTTGCACCAGAAACAGCAGAGAAACTAGCCGGAAGACGAACGTTTGACCACGCCATTGACTTGATACCTGGCGCGGTACCACCATGGGGCCCGATATATCCTATGTCAGCTCACCAGCTAGATTTGCTTTGCAAATACCTGCAGAAAATGCATGATCAAGGGAAAATCGTGGAAAGCAAATCTCCTGCCAGGTCTCCAATTTATTTATCCCTGAACCTGTTGGTTCAATGAGGCTATGTGTGGACTACCGACAGTTGAATAAGCTAACGGTGGCTAACAAATGTCCGCCACCCCTAATGAGCAAGCTCTGCGACCGTGTGGCAGGGGGCGAAATATTCACTAAGCTCTACTTAAAAGATGGTTATTACCTCCTAAGAATAAAGGAAGGAGATTAGTGGAAAACAGCCTTCGGGACCCAATACGGCCACTTTGAATACAAAGTAATGACATTCGGACTGGTAAACGCACCAGCCACATTCCAGGCCATGATGAACAAAATTCTTCGCGGATTTTTTTAGATCATGGAGTGGTGGTTGACCTAGACGACATGCTAATTTAATCCAAGACAGAGAAAGAACACGTTGACTTGGTCAAGAAGGTACTCTCTCGCTTGGAGGAATATGATCTAGCAGTATCAACCACCAAGTTGGTTTTTCACCTGTATATAGGGGAGTTTTTGGGGTATATTGTGGCAATTGATGGAGTCACCATGAGTGAAAGAAAGGTCGAAAGCATAAAAAATTGGAAGGCACCAAGGTCGGTCAAGGAGGTACAAATATTCATTGGCTTTTCCAATTTTTACCGACATTTCATTAAGGATTTCTCCAAAGTCGCCAAACCAATAACCGAAACGTTCAAGGGCGACCCATGAAAATTCAGCTGGGGGCCGGAACAAGATGGGGCATTTGAAGAACTTAAGAAAAGATTCATCTCTGCCCCTATACTCTGTCATTTCTATTCTGAGAGAGAAACAATTGTGGAAACAGATACTAGCGATTTTGCTTTAAGATGCGTCCTATCACAGTTTAAAGACAAAAAGCTACACCCGGTGGCTTTCCACTCACGGAAGCTGAGCCCAGCTGAGCGAAATTATGAGAGCCATGATAAGGAACTATTGGCGATTCTGGAAGCATTTATAGAGTGGAAAAAGTATTTGGTCGGAACAGAGAAACCAGTCACTGTCTACACTGATCACTAGAACCTACAGAACTTGCTTACAACCAAGGTATGGAATCCAGGGCAAATACGATGGGCTCAGAAACTACCAATCTACAATTTCAAGATGATCTACCTACTGGGAGAACGAGGTGGAAAGCCAGATGCACTAAGTCAACAGCTGGAGTACGGTCCTGAGGAGGAAGTTGCGCATAGCGAACAGTCAATACTCAAGCCTTCTCACTTCCAAATTACACTGGTGCATCTAAATTAGCCACAAAGGGAGGAAAGAATAATTGGCACAAAGTCTACTGATTTCTTGCGAATAAAATTGCTCTCTCCAAAAGCACGAATTACTACAAAAGGGTCCCGACTAGCAGCCAGACACGACCTGTACGCACTAGAGGAATTTATAATTCTGGCGAAAGGACAAAGGTTGATGGAAACTGGAATTTCCGTTGGATTACCAAAAGGAACATACGCACAGTTGGCACCATATAGTGGAATGACCGCCAAATTAGGGATCAGCATTGGCGGAGGACTAATCGACACTGATTACACTGGAGAAGTCAAGGTTATCATAATGAATCAGGGAAACCAAGATTGCCAAGTTCGCAAAGGGGACCGAATGGCCCAAATGATTAGTGAGAAATTGCACATGGTCGAAGCAATAGAAGTTGACACACTGGTAGAAACTGCAAGGGGCAAGGGAGGATTTGGAAGCACGGATGTATCACCCAGATGTTCAGCTGCAACAAAGACCCAGGTAGTGGTTGGATATTTGCAATCGGACCAGGCTGAAAATGAGTTTCTTTGATGAAATGGACTGTCAAGCAAGAAAAGATATAGGGATACTCCTAATGTCTAATGCTATAATGTCCAAGGTCGATATTAGGAAATATGACCAAACATTATTAAAAACTATCCAAGAGGCAGGCCAGGATGATAAAGACTGGCAGGAACGCAAGCAAGAATTGGAAACGTTAACAAATGAGGGCAAACCATTACCAAGTCACTGGGCAGTAACTGAAGGACTGATATACTATAAGAATCGCTTATACATTCCAGACAACGAACAGCTGCAGACAACTATAGACAAAGGCTGCCACCACTTCAAGGTAGCGGGACACTTTGGACAGGAGAAGACTCAGGATATTGTTACCAGAGACTTTTATTGGAGAGGGCTGACGGCGTGCATAAATGACTACGTATGGTCATGCAATGAATGTCAACATAATAAATCCTTATGACATGCACAGTTCGGTCTGGTGCAGCCTCTAGAAGTCCCATTCGCAGCTTGGTCCTTCATATCGACCGACTTCATCACCCAACTACCAGAATCACAAGGAAGAACACAAATTATGGTAGTCGTGGATTGGTTGACAAAGATGGCACACAACATAGGTCTGGAAAGTAATGCAAATGCAAAAGAAGTTGCAAACATATTGTTGCGGGAAGTCTGGAAGGTACATGGTCTTCCAGCAGAAATCATATCCGACATGGATTCAAAATTCAAGTGGGAATTCTGGGAATCCCTATGCAAAAGCCAGGGAATAAAACAAAATATGTCAACGGTGTACCACCCCCAAATTGACGGACAAACCTTCAAGGACCAACCAAGTACTAGAAGGATACCTTAGGAACTTTGTCAATTATGATCAAACAGATTAGTACCAGTTGCTACCACTAGCCGAGCATTGATTACAACAATTCCGTAACAAATGCTCATGGCATGTCACCCTTCTACGCAAACTATGGATATCATCCAAAAACAGAATGCATGAAGGAACGTGAAGCTCAGAACCCAGGCACCTAGCTATAAGCACACTGGATGCAAACGATACACCAACAAGCCAGAGACGCATTGGAACAAACACGGGAAAATATGTGCAAATATTACAACCGCAAGGCTAAGCAGCAACCAGATATCAAGGTCAGAGACCTGGTTAGGTTAAATGCAAAAAACATACATACCAAGCGACCCTTGAAGAAGCTTAGCCCCAAGCTGTATGGCCTGTTTAAGGTATTGGAAAAAAGGGGAGAACGTGTATACAAACTCGAAATATCACCAAGGTGGAAAATCCAACCGATATTCTTATATCACTGTTGGAACCCTATTGAACATCCAATCGAACAGCAAGGGAACAGCCTCCCTGCGAGCCAGAAGAAATCGAATCAGATTTTGAATGGGAAATCGAAAGATTCGTGATGAGTGAAATAATCTCTTATACCCGGCGTGTAGAAGGTCAGAACCGACAGATGCGTGAGTTACGTTATTTTGTGAAGTGGACTGGGTGTTCTGAAGACGAAAATACTTGGGAACCACCAGATCACTTGGAGCAGGCACAGGAATTGGTGGAGGCATTTCATAGGGAAAATCTGGATATGCCAAAGCGGGCAGATGTTGAATGACAAGGACAAGGTTTTCCTAGTGTGGCCAAGCAAAAGCATTAGGCTTTTTACCCTACCAAGTTGAGTTCAAAAAAGTCGGAGTTTATTTTATTTTAATGTTTGAATTGAGTTGTTTTATTTTTGATAAAAAGGAAAAGTGAAAAAGAGGGTAAAACCTACAAAAGCGATTCGAGACGAACCTTCGGTTGAGGGAGCTCATGTTAGGCACATTTGTTTGAGGCACTGAATTCAGTACTGTATTCATACGAAAAATGCGCTGAAAAACTTACTCATACCCCTCGGGCCCCATTGTTGGGCCCGCACGTCACCTACAACACCTATGGCAAAAACGTCCCCTTACTAAAAAGTCATAAATTGGTACACCCCTAGTAACACCATATATGTCGTCGCTGTCTGCGCGACCGGATGCTGTTGACTGGGTATATGAAGAGAGAGACTCGGCCATGCCAATGCATCTGGAATCAAGTGCATCGAACCTGTGTCCGCAGAGTTATGACCATTCCGGTACAGCCTTCGCTGGGGGTGGTCAAAGGTAACGGGACGATATGAACGAAATTGAGAATATGTTAAGTGGGTTCCAGGAAACCACTGAGAACACACTTAGACCCTGATTGCAAGTGTAGAAAGGTCTATAGACCTATCGGAACAAGTCGATAAGTAGGAGTGGAGACAAAACGATATGGTATTGGACCGAGGGTGAGTTCTGGTCATCCGGAAAGCCGTCTGCAAGCTGCCGGAAGTATCAGGAGGAACCAGATTGGTCGACAACCATGCTAGCCACTTGGTGTTCTAAGAAACCATTGGTAGATCGTATGATGAACTCCTTGGTTTAAACGGCAGATGAAGGAACAGCGTCGCAGACTGATAAGGGTACTACACCCTCAGAGAAAGCTGAGCTCATATGTGTCCGTAAGCCGTGGGGGGGAACCATATTCACAGGGTCAAATCGCCTTTGCACTTGTATTATTAAAAATAGTTTGTGAGAGAAAGGACATAGTTGTATAGAAATTAGTTGTAGTCCACGAACACTCAGACGCGGGATATAAATATTGAAGTGCCTCCCAAGCCTTAGTTAAATCCTCCGTTTCCTCTACACACCCGGCGATTGAAATCTCAACACCACGAGAAATCATCACCACTTTCATTTCGACCCAACTCCGCCCTGTGGCCATGCCACGGGGTGGGGATTTGTCTTAATGATTCCCTCCTCTCCTTGGTCTTTAGGGTCTACCATTTCGGGCTTTTTCTCACCTCTTCTCCCATCTCTGTTGATGGTTCCTCTGCTCTCCCCGCTTTTGTTTTGCTTCGCTTAGCTTTTTTGCTCTGCCTCTCTTAACATTTACACGGTCGGGAAATCCCTCTAACCTCCCTATACAGCAGGGAGACAGGGTTGCAGTAGGGGGAAACTTTCTACAGGCCTACAGATGCTTTAGCAGTCTTATGGTCGATTCCCCCACTCTCACGTTTATCAGAACTGCCTCGATGGCGACACAGACGACTCCATTGGTTTTGAGTCTACCCCTCCTCCATCATCTCCTCATCTCTTCTCCTGACGGTTGATCGGCTGGCACCCTACTGCTCCCAGGCTGGCACCCTACTGCTCCACCCTTCTGCTGGCACCATGCTGCCACGATTTCCAGAGGATCCAGCGATTTACATTGTCTACCACACACTCACTCCTCCTCTATCGGCTTACCAACCACCTTCAGCTTGATTCCTTTCACCTCCTCGTGCATGGGGATTTAATTACCCGCGCCCCTCGCCGTACCCTCCTGGATTAGCCGGATATGGGATGTTGTGCTGTTGGCCAAATTGATGGTTTAGGTTGGTTTCTCGCTTAGGTGTTTTGTTTCCTTTTGGGGTATTGGTTCTTGTTAACTATTGGACTTTGTTTATTTCCTATGTTACTCGTCTGCGGAGGTGAAAGGATTCCTGTCGTTTGGAAGATTTCAAGCCTGTTTCTTCTTTGTAGTTTTTTATACCCAAGTGACTAACTTGTTTCGCAAAGAGGGTATTTTTAGCTGCGGGGGGATGTCACGATTGGTGACTAAGCAACGCAGGATTTCGATTGAATCATAGTTATGTGTTACACGGTTGTTATATTTCACACTATGACTCATTAGAAGTCATGGGGTTTCACATGATGCACACTTGTGCAATCATTGTTATGGTGTAATTGGTTGATCGTGCGCATGATTCACATTTGTGAGTCATATGATGTAATGATTTTCGTACATGACTCACCCTATGAGTCATGTTTTTCGCGCATGTGACGACTTTAGGGCACATGACTTATTTTATGAGTTATGATTGGTTGGCACGCGACGCAGTTGACTCAGAGGAGTCAGCTGTTGGATTTCATACTATGACTCACTACGAGTCATAGAGGTCGTGTGACTCATAGGTATGAGTCACCAGGGTTAGGGTTGAGGGAAGAGTGCCTATATAAGGACCTCTTGGCGACCTGTAGTTTGGACGCTTCACGCAACCCTCTAAGTTCTTTCCTATACAATTACTTTACCTCTTTAACTCGCCATTCCTCTATTGCCGTTGTGCGATAGGAACCATAGGGTTTGACTATTAAGACAACGTAGGCATAGGCCTAAGAGCAATAGTTGAAATCCGCCTATTACTACTCGTTGCAAGAGTACTCCAACCCTGGTGGCTTAAATTAGCGTCACGCTCCATACTGGACTATAACAATGGCCCGGTTATATGCATCCAACCTAAAGAGAAGTAGTTACCTGTTGCAAAACCAGCTTGGCTCATAGGATCGTAATATTTCGTTGCATCAGCTAAGCAACACCTAACTACAAAACGGCAGACTCTACTGACAACGACATCGACCTCACTGAGGGAGAAATTGATACCTCAACACTTGGCCCGTCACATGAAGAAGCAATTAGCACAAATCTATCCAGAAGCCAGTCACAAAGAACCATAAGTCAGGTGACACCTGAGCCTGGCTCACCAATAGGATCTCTGGAACCCGAAACACTATGACCAGAAAGGATATCAGCCCCAGGAACAGCAACTGCCGGTGGTGGAGCAGGAATTCAACTAGCAGGATTTACAACTGCACAGTTCCAAGAGATCCAGACTCTGATAAACAACCAGCGACAAACAACTAACAACCGGATCAAGGTCGAGAAACCCCCTACCTCCCATGGAACAAGGACCAAACTACGAACCTCTTTAGTGCAATGCCAATTATTATTCGAAGCGACACAAGAAACACGACATACGGAACGTATCACCTACGTCAAGATCTTGCGGAGGGATGCAGCAGTAAGCTGGATAACCCCATTTGCAGAAGGACACAAGCCGGAGACCTGGACTACATATGAATATTTCACTACAGCCCTCAAAGACCAGTTTGGGGATGTGGATGTGGAAAATGCAGCGAGGACAAAGCTCAACCGCCTGAGGCAAGGCAAGGAACCAGTCACGGAATAAGGAATGACTTTCGCCTCAGAGCTACAGAGGCGAATGAGGATGATGGTACACTGAGACTCGAATTCCTTAAAGAATTAACCGAACGCACCAAGACGCATGTGCAGCGGACCACATGGTGGCCGCAAATGTCGATGCCCTTGCAGCCTGGGCAATTGAAAAAGAAAACCGGATCAATATGATAAACCACCTTCTAGGAAACAACAGTACCATTATCCAAAAACAGGAAACGCCGAGGAGCAATAACGGAACCTGGAAGTCGGGCAACAATATGGACACCCATGGCGACCCAATGGACCTGGATGCTACCAGAATGCGTCCACGACTAAACCTCACACGAGTAGAATTCAGAAGAATAAGGGACAACAACCTATGCCTGGGATGTGCCAGACCTGGGCACAAATTCAGTAATTGCCGAAATGCAAGAGATGAGAAGGACTATACCAGGCAGTTCAACAGCAAGACCAACAATAATCGCTGGAAACCACGAACCAACCTACACGAAATGGAGATCAAAGGAACACCTTAAGAGTTGGGAAACGAAGAAAGTCACTAGTAAGAGATGGGCTGCGGGACAACAAAACCAAAACTATCGGAATTGATAACATCTACATGGCACTTACAAATACGGAAACATTGGAACAAGAAAAAGACCATGCCATGGTCAAAATGCATTTACATGGCAAGGACAAGACCATTATCATCAACGGCATGATTGACTCGGGCGCTACAGAAAACTTTATTGACAAGGAATTCAGCAACAAACACGGTATACGAACAAAGAAAGCGAAAGAAATACAGGAAATCTACCTTGCTCACGGGGAGCCAAGAGCTATGGGACCAATTACCCATATAGCTGAAGTACCTATGGACATCGGCAGCCATAGGGAAGTGACAACCTTCCAAATAGTAGATCTCCCCAACCATAAGGCACTGTTAGGGCTGCCATGGTTAAGAAGACACAACCCCAAGATAGATTGGGAAAACAAAAAGATCACCTTTGATAGCGAGTGGTGTAGCAGAGCATGCCTCAAGTGCTCGCTAGCAGTAGACTTAGTCCCTGAATCAGAAGCCCTGTAAGAGAACTTAGAAATACAGTTCTCCATGATCCAGGCCCAGGATGTCCAGAAAATCAAAATCCAAAGATTGAGCAATACGGCCACACTCCCTACCCAGCTGTTAGCCAAGGCGGCAGGACATGACCTGTACGCAGACGAGAGAATATCGATACCAGCAAAAGACCAAGGAATGGTCAATACCAGGATAGCTATAGGACTACCAGAAGTCACCTATGGGCGGGTGGCTCCACGCAGTTGATTGGCAGTTAAACATCAGCTTACTGTCAATGGGATAGTAATCGACGTGGACTACACAGGCGAAGTCAAGATGGTCCTGGTTAACCTGGGAAAAGACAGTTACACAGTTGAGCCAGGAGACCGCATCGCACAGTGGATATGCGAAAAGATTGTCATAGGACAATGTGAAGAAGTGGAGCAAGTGGCTCCTACTATGAGAGGCAAATCAGGGTTTGGAAGTATGGACCACCCAAAACATCAAAAGATTGAAATCAATGAGATCTCCGCTATGTCATTCGGCAAGTTCTACCGAAGAGGCGAAGTCACTGAAATCCTCAAGTGGGATTATAAGACGAATGAGCCTACTAGGATTGAAAGGATCAATGTTTGCACTGAATTGGTTATCAAGGCCAAGAAAGGACAAGAAAAAGATAAAACCAGAAACATTGTTGCAAGGGAATATCACCAGTACCTGGACATGTTCAAGGAAGAGGCAGAAACTCAGCTACCACCCCATCGACCAAAGGTTGACTTGGATATCAACCTCAAGAAAGGAGAAACAGAACCAGCAAGAATGCTATACCCATTGGGAGAAAAAAAGCTGGAAGAACTAAGAGAATACATCAGGGTGAACAAGAACCGGGGCTGGATTCGAGACTCTTATGCAAGCGGGGGATAACCGATCATGTTTGTTAAGAAGGAAGACGGCAAGCTAAGGCTATGCGTGGACTACCGAAGGATCAACGAAGTCACCAAATGAGACCAATATCCCCTACCACTGAATGGAGAAGCCCTTGATAGGCTTAGAGGAGCCAAGGTCTTTACTAAACTGGACATCCGAAACTCATATCACAACATCAGAATCAAACACGGGACCAATGGAAAACAACTTTTACCACCAAATACGGCATATATTAATATACGGTCATGCCATTCGGACACAAAAATGCACCTGCAGCATTTCAGCGATGGGTCAATAGGATTCTCAGCAGGTTTCTGGACATCTATTGTATCGTCTATTTAGATGATATTCTGATATATTCAGAAAACCTGGAACAATACCGAACCAATGTCAGAATGATTATGGAAGCCTGGAAGAATGAAGGGCTGACACTGAAGCCATCGAAGTGCGAATTTCACAAGGAACGAACTGAATACATAGGCTTCATCATCGACAAGGACGAAGTCAGTGTTGATCCTATTAAAACAAAAGCAATATGGGTATGGAAACCACCCGAAAGCAAGAAAGGAATACAGTGCTTTATGGGATTCTGCAACTTCTATCGACGATTCATAGAAGGGTTTGGCAGTATAGCTAAACCACTCTATCAACTGACGAAGAAGGACTGCAAATGGAACTGGACTGAGAACCAACAAGAAGCATTCGATGACCTGCGCAGGCGCCTTACTTCAGCTTCACTACTGGTACACTATGATCCATCCAAGGAAATCATGATCTAGACCGACGCTTCAAAATATGTATGCTCAGGCATACTATCATAGAAGGGGAGCGATGGAAAATGGAGGACAGTGGCATACCGGTCAAAAACAATGACGCCCACGGATTGCAACTACGATATCCAAGACAAAGAGGTCTTAGCCATCATCCAAGCCTTGAAAGAATGGAGACGATATGCAAAAGGAAGCAGACACCAGGTCCAGGTCCTCTCAGACCTTAAGAACCTGGTACTATTTACAACGACAAAAGAGCTCAACGACAGACAAATCCGATCGTGCGAGACCCTCAGTCAATACGATATCAAAATACAATACCGACCCAGGAAGGATGGTTGCAAACTAGATGCCCTTATAAGAAGGGCGGAAGACATCCCAGGAAAAAACGACGAAAGGATTCAATAGAAGCACAGGATCCTCAAACCAACAGAACACTACTTTGAAGCAATCGAAGTAGTGAGGTTTACAGAAGACGACGCAGGAATTCGTGAACCAAGCCAAACTGATACACAAATAAGGGCAATCCACGATGCCCTAGAAAGTGGAGACAAGGAGATGAAAGGAGTGGCACTTGGAGCATGTGAATGGAAAGAATGATACCTTTGATATCAGGGGAAAATCTGGGTCCCCGAAGAAGAAGCGATAAGGACAATCAAAATACGACACAACCACGATGCACCAAAAGCAGGCCATGGAGGCACAAACAAAACTACAGCCATCCTAGCTCGGCAATATTACTGGCCAAGGATGCGAGACCACATCATACGAGATGTGAAAAACTGCGATATATGACAAAGAACGAAAGCAATCAGACATGCTCCATACGGATTACTGCAGCCAAACGAAGCACCCCACCAACCATGTAAATCCATATCAAAGGACTTTATTACGGACTGTTCGATATCAGCCGGTTATGATGCCATACTGGTAGTGATCGACCGATTAACGAAAATGAGTCACTTTATACCTTGCAACAAAGATATGAATACGAATGACTTTGTGCAAATATTCCTGTAAGAAATATTTCGCATACATGGACTGCCACAAGATATCATCACAACCGAGTAACCTTGTTCATATCAGACCTATGGAGAGAAATGACGAAATCGTTAGGGATAGAAAGGAGGTTAAGTACCGCTTTCCACACTTAAACCGACGGACAAACCGAGAGGACAAATAGCATACTAGAACAATACCTACGAGCCTACATCAACTATCAATAAGACGACAGGGCCGACCTACTACCGCTGGCTGAATTTGCATACAATAACGCAAAACCGGAAACAATAAAGACCACACTATTTTGTGCTAATTATGGTCACCACCCGGAGCATGAGGCAATTGGCCACATGATACCGAAAGAAAGAACCAACAAGGGAGAGATGGGTCAGCTGCACAGTATCATATGTCAAGAAATGGTCTGTGCATAATTACGACAAAAAGAAAACTACAATCAAAACAGAAAACCCGATCCGAATCTCCAGTCAGGCGACATGGTCTGGTTACTGCCAAGGAATATAAGGACCACAAGACCATGCAAGAAGCTGGATTACAAGAAAATCGGAGCATTGAAGATCCTTACGAAGGTGGGCACAAGTGCCTATAAATTGGCCTTGCCCCAACAGATGAAGGTCCACAACACCTTCCACATCTCACTTCTCGAAATATATCACTGCAACCAGTTTCCCTCACAAAAGCAATCGCCACCACCTCCAATTGAGATAGAAGGAGAAAGCGAGTACGAACTTGAAGAAATCATTGATTCACGCATACACCGAAAACGCATACAATACAGAGCCAAGTGGACCGGCTACTTACCAGAACACGAAAAAACTTGGTACCTTGCGGAGAACTTCAGCAATGCCTGCATCACCATTGAACGTTTCCATCAGCAGTACCCAGGAAAACCCCGCATGGGTTACAGTCAAAGCTGAACCCGGGAGGCAGGACCCAATGCCATTAGGTCGGGACGAAGGCAGGGGCGATAGTCGCAAGGCTACCACACCTAACAGCCCGCCATACGCTACTCAGGAAGATAGGGAAAAGCAGGCAGCACACAATGCTCTTTCATGGACTGCCTGTTACCACGATTACTGCAACACTCATTTAAGCGATAAGGAAGGAAGCAATTGGTTTCCACTATAGGCCAAGTTGTGCAAACCGCAACAAACACACAAGGAGAAATCCTGAAAACACTGTTTTAAGGACACTTCTCGTACTTACAGACACGACAAAATCGAGGCTGGGTGTTACCCAAGACGAACAGGGGAAGCGGCACCCCTTATGGAAAACGATGCACGTATTAGGAAAAGAAAAACAACTGTGAGGATACAGAAGGTGGGAGAGGGGGGCGAAAAAACCGAAATCCAGACGATCCCCGACGAAGAGGGTTTGCAACAACAGTTGCAAGAGCTCCGAGAACAACTTGGCAACGCCGTAGCTATAATCAAGGCACAAAGAACTGATATGCGACATATCAGAAAATCCTTGATGACTGGGACTAGGCTATTAGGGCGGCACACACCACCTTAGAGTAAGTCTGGAGGAACTACAAGTCAGCCGAACATCAAGTTCGGAAATTGAAAAAGGAATTGCTCAGGTTTGGAGATAGCCTGACGAAGATGGGACGGTAAGCCTGAAGGGACTCAGGCCTAAGGGAGGGAGGAGCTAAAGTCACGATTGGTGACTAAGCAAGGCAGGATTTCGCATGACTCACAGTTATGAGTTACAAGGTTGTTATATTTCACACTATGACTCATAAGAAGTCATGGGGTTTCACATGATACACACTTGTGCAATCATGGTTATGTTGTGATTGGTTGATCCTGCGCATGACTCACATTTGTGAGTCATATGATGTAATGATTTTCGCACATGACTCACACTATGAGTCATGAGTTTCGCGCAAGTGACCACTTTAGGGCACATGACTTATTTTATGAGTTATGATTGGTTGGCACGCGACGCAGTTGACTCAAAGGAGTCAGCAGATGTATTTCATACTATGACTCACTATGAGTTATAGAGGTTGTGTGACTCCCAGGTATGAGTCACCAGGGTTAGGGTAGAGGGAAGAGTGCCTATATAAGGACCTCTAGGCGACCTGTAGTTAGGACCCTTTTCAGTTCCCAAGACGGAGCTCATCCACTGGCGCACTAAGAACCAGCAGGGCTCCCCTTGCGTCATCCCCATACACTTGGATGGACATATCTTCCATCCCGCCAACTCCCTCAGGTGGCTAGGCTACTGGCTCACCCCGACCCTATCCACATCCACTCACTTCTCCAAACGCCTGGCCCTCGCCCTAGGTGCATTTGCCACTATTCGCATGCTTTCCCCACCAGGGGCTGGCCTTTCTCCCCACCTTTGCCACCGCCTGGCTGTTTCCCTCCTCCTCCCCATCCTCACGTATGGGGCGGACCTCTTTGTACCCTCCCGCGGAATGCTAAGGCACATGGACGTCTTCTGGCACCAGATTCAGAGATGGGTCACCAATTGCTTTCGCTCCACCAGACTCTCGGTCCTCTCCCTGGAGAGCTGCCTCCCTCCTATCACCCTCCTGTGCACCCACCGCAGTAGGCTTGCTGCGCTCAGGCTAATATGCGCCCCTCCCACTATCAACCCAGCCGCAAGGCGGCTCCCCGACGACTTTCCCTCCCTCCTGCAGGTGCGGGCTCCGGACTCATGGCGCCACCTTGCACGACGCCTCTAGCCCAACGTTAATCCTCTCCATTGGAAAATTCCTCCCCCCTGCCCTCCCGTCTGCACTCACCTCCCAGTTGACGCGATGGCCCACCTCATCCTCCCCATTCTGGGATCCTTGTCCTTCGTCCCCCTACCTCGTGCTGATCTCGCAGCTCTCTGACCTCCCCTCCCCCCGCTACCAGCTATGCGCGCCGCCTACACTAGCCTTAGGAGGCGGGCCCATCAGACCCTTATCGATGACTGGGGAGAGGCCTGCCCTCCCCTGCCTTACTACCCCTACAGACTGTCACTGTCCCCGCTTCCTTTCATGGGCCTGAGAAAGTTCTTGGCCGGCCGCATCCATCAAATGCGTGCCCATAAGAGCTACCTGGCTCTTCACACCTCCTGGGCCTCCGAAGGGGAACCCACTCTCTGTCCACGATGCTGGGATTTCGACGAGGACTTCCAGCATGCCATACTCTCCCACACGGCCACCGCTGATGCCCGCAGACGCCACCTCCAAGGCGTCAAGGGGATAGGCGTGGACGACCCCCTCTGGTCCTCTATCCCGCTGCTTCTTAACCTGGTCGCCAATCTACAGGAGACGCAGGTTGGCTTCCCTTACGACATGATGCTATCCCCCCCTTCATCTCCGCATCCTTTGGTTGCACCCACCCCCCTAGGTTCCCCTGCCCTCCCCCTTTTTTCGTCCCCAAGTTCTTAAAACTTGTGGTCTTACCTTACCTGATAGCTTGGGTTCTGTACGTTTCCTGGGCTGGGTTTCCCTTACTTGAGTTTACCGTACGAGGTGTATGGTTAGTTACCTGTCCAGTTGGAGCTTTATGTGGCGTTGATTTCCTTTGTATTTGGTTTTTTGGAATTAAGGTTTTGTTTAGGCTATAGCTAGCGCTGCATGCAAGTTCTTGTACTTTAACAACGAATATATGATATAAAAAAAAAAAAGAAAAAAAGCGACCTGTAGTTAGGACACGCTTCGCTTCCCCTATTTTCCTGCCCCTACATTTTGCACAACCACGTCAAAAGTGTACTCGGTTCCCACGATCCCATCCACACCTCTCCTCGCTT
>QFET01004055.1:0-12623 GCA_003316355.1 Tuber calosporum
ATGTCACATGACCGACATAGTCATATGATTAGTAGGATAAGGAAACATACATTTCAACAATTATCAATCCCGTATCCCGGTTAGAATATTGGCTACATACCCTAGCATTGCCGCACCACCCGTCATTCATGCCAAATATCTCGAAGAAGTTCCCATCTATCCAAACCCACAGAGCATCCAAAAGAGCCAACAAGAAGCTAATCTACATTGCAAAAGAGCGGCCACACTACCTCAAGACCCATTCTTATAATATCCTCTACATCCCCCCCAGTAGGGAGCTAAATATTCGTGTCATTGTTGCAACTGACCCCCTTCTGTTAGCCCTTAGATAATGGAGATCAATTGATCTGGTGGTGTTTTTGCCAGAAACCTGAGAATAAGAGGAAATGACCTCGAGGCGGTTTCTCCCCTTACCACGGTACAGATGCGCATTTTGCAAGGGAGACAGAGGTGGGTTCGAGGCGGGAACGTTAGGATTTAAAGCATATACTAGTATCACAATTACAGATTTGGGTCGATTTATCACGGGACATGGTCCTCGATAGAAATGCTGTACAGATATGTTATTTATTCCTTTACCGCTGCAGCAGATTCTAGACCGATATGCACTGTACTGTAACTTCACATCTCTTGGTAGTCGTAAGAGGTAGGTTAGCTACTGACCTTGACGATTTCAAATAAGTTCAAACCCAGTATAGTATTCGCTTTCCACTAAAACTTTCAGTTTACTTGGGGCGGCCTTCATCCTGAGAAAATAAATAAATAATCAAGTGATGCAGCCCCAGACATTAACTTTATTGAACCCTGTGCACAGGCTTCTTTCAATTGCCAATGTAATTCATTGATAGTACTGTCCAACCAACTTTATGTGTGCCAAAGGAACATCCGTCAAAGGCCTCCAAACACCCACTCTGTTACTCCCCTCGCACTCACCCTTTCCTATTTTTTCCCCCCTTCGATAACTGCCTTTACCAAGAACCCGAGCTACTTTTTTCCCTCGAAACAGTGCTCTACGGTAATAGGACATAAATTCGAATTCCGGTATGCAATACTTGTTAAATAGCATATCGCAGAGAAATATAGCAGTACTCACAATAATGGAAACCACCGGCATCACGAGTGCGCACAAGCTGCAGGACTGCAGCTATCGGTTTTGAGATGCCCATGACCGGACCTTCCCTTCTACGAAAGATGGATTTATAATAACTGGACAACTTGGCTTGTAAAGCTAAGGACAACGAGGTTTTCACTACTAAGATAACGCTGTGGTTTATAAGGAACTTGGGGAACTAGGGGAGACATGCTCGTTTCCCGCAATATGCTCGAGGAGCACGTATTTCAGGTCCTGCGAATGGCTAATATTCCACTACACCGGACCAGCTACTACGATACCATTAGAAAGTATCGGTATTACACTAACACCACCAATTGGTATTCATCTATGGCAGAATCTCAAACACTTGGACCGTGTGCTAGGCCGTTCTGGGCCTCCTCTGGTAGTGTCTAGTATCCTTTGTTCTTGTTTTTTCTCCTCATTTTCCAGGCAGGCCGAACGGCTCACCTTTCCCTATGTTTTTCATCCTCTTTCCCAGAGAAGAGATTTTTGAAGTCCCCGGCACATTTAAAATCTCCGAGATTCTACGGAAATTGGAGGTCTGTGTGCTTCGGAGGTCCGTATGCTGGATTCCGGTATTCTCAAACCCATGCGCCTAACACATACCGGTGCTACCGGTATGTGCTCGAGTACGGTGGTCTAAACAATTGTGTGATTCATTAACCCTGCAGCACACCGCCCTCCGCCTTCTCCTTGCCGTCAGACCCCCTACTTACAACTTCCCCCTCGCCTCGACCCCCACCCCCCCATCCACCAATACACACTTCCCTCCGGCGACAACCACCATCCCATTCTCCTTCGCAAACCCCACACACTCCTCGTCATATGCCCCCGGCTGAAACCAGACGGCCGGGATCCCAATCTCTGCTGCGACATCTAACGTGGTCCGAGTCACCTGGGGTGGGGTTATAAAACTCACCGAGGTGCCCTTCGGGTCCTCCAGGTCTTTAAGAGAGGCCAAGGTTTCGTGGGTTAGGACTGTGGGGGTGCGTGGGTTTATGCCGGTTACCGAGAGGGAGTGGGAGAGGTACCAGGCGAATACTTGGCAGGGTTAGTCGGGGGAGGCGGAGGTGGAGGGTAGAGGGGATGAAGGAGGGTGGGGAAGGAAACCTTTGTGGCCGTATTTGCTAGGGTCTGGGGTTGCGCCTACGACGGCGAAATGCGGTGATTTGAAGAAGGATTTTATGGCTATTTGGGACATGGTTTTGTTGGTTTGTTTGTCAGGTTGCGAATGGAGGAGTGGTTATCGAGTGAGGTGATGTCGATTGTCGATTGGAATAGCAAGTAATTTAGGGTCTTGGCGGTGGGCTGTTTGATGGGATTTAGCGTGATCTAATCACCTTGGTGGAGTAATGTGGAGTAATGTACGAGTACCTAGTGTGGGTGGTGCCAGAATAAAGATAAGGTGGGGTCTCATTGCCAGCGAGTTACCATAGGTTAAGCACTTGCTATTAGTTACTGGGGTATATAAAACAGTTACCCGATTCAACTCTATGGATTAGCTCTCGTTTAGAACAAATGCATATACTCGCGAACTTGTTATATAGCAGATTTTATCCACAGATCCCAGTATCTCTTGAGGGGGCAAAGGTTTGAAGCAAGCAGTCAGAACAACTACTTTTTCACAATTCCTAGTGAGCTGACACCCGGTGCCATCTGCCCACCTACAGTCCAGGATACCAGGAAACAGTTATATGTGGATCACATGCTGTTTTAATCATTTCCCAGCCCGTTCTTTTTTTTTTTTTGTTAAATCTGTGGTTTTATTCGTGCTAAGTATGATACAGGAAATTACTGGCATTCACCCTGGGGTATGGCTTAAAAAAAACCAAAAGCAAAAGAAACTTCACCTCTCCCAGAAACAAAACCAAATAACAATAGAAAACACTATCATAAAACATCCACTCATTTGCCTCCTGATCCTACCTAAAGCTTTGAGGACCTGAAACCCAACTCTCTCGTAAAAGGGAAAACAATCATCCTAACTGGAAAGTTAATCCTATTCTTGATCACAAAGGAAATAAACCCCTGTAGCAGGGCCTTCCCTCTCTCCCCTCTTTCCCAGAGGGCCGAACCCGGGTATATATCAAACATCTCCTGATCTGCTTCCTCCCTTAATTCAGTCAAGATATATGTCTGAAGGTCTGGGCCGATTCACGACATCTGCCAAAGGCCGGATCTTTCCCAGCCCGTTGAAGAAGTCCGAAACACTGTCAACACAAGGAATCAGTTTCAAGTTGTGATGCCGCCAGGATGAGGCCCTGAAGGACAGTGTAATCAGCTGATAGGCCTCAAATCAAGCTCCCTGTCCAGATCGCAACGACCAATTCTCTCGGGTTCCAACGACCCTCCCGAATAATCGTTACATCTCCGTTTTTTTTTTTACAGCCGAATTGGCCATGTCTGGAGTATAGAAGCACTGGTAGATCAACATATACACTCCAGGGTTTTGGTAAAAGCCGGAACAGGTACCCCTCGCATCTATATAGCTTTTGACAGCACCAGCAGGGATATTTCCCCCCATTTTTACTGCACCTCCCGAGGCCCTTTCCGCGCATGCAGACTGTCCTCTCCTTGGGCTCTCGGGGATACGAGAGATCGTATGTTCCCCTTGACAGCGTACCCCCAGAGAACTCGACCCGGGATCTTGTTACTTTTGAGAAGGGTTTTCCGCGGGATAATTCGTGCGAAACAGAGCCCCGATGTACTATTTCTTCTTTTTTTGACTCTTCTAGAACGAAAGCACCATAAAAGTGCTTCGATGATTTCTTCACGTGTTGAGATGTTTTAGCCCTGGGGCTGAGCTACCGACTGAGCTACCGTGATCCACCACATAGCATGAAGTGTAAGGGTATAAAGTGAATGTTCCAGCCAGTGGCAATTAGTTGATACAGTATCGAAATAATAGTGGAAAGAAAAAAAAACAAGAAATAATCGAAATAAGGAAATAACTGAAAGAAAACATACACACATAGTTATTACGATAATTTTATATCAAAGTGCTGTACGATCTTCAATATCACCCACGATTTCCCCTTCAAGGACAGCAAGCCCTGCATACCCAAGCTGCTCCCAACTACGGATCTTATCCTCTCTCTTCCCTATCGAGTAGTAGCCTGCTTGCGCGAATGCAAGACAACGTGTTTGTTCTTGCGTGGCTTAATGTGTTGAGTTTTTTTCCATGTAAAATAATCTAAATGGATGGTGGATGTTCGGACGGTGCAGAGGTTGGCAGATATGAAAGACCCACATGACTATATCACCAAGTTCCGGCGCCCGTAATGCGAGTTCTGACCAAAAGGCTAGTGGATGAGCCCATGCTGGATGAGTAGGAGAAAAGGTTTTCGGTTTCGATATCACGCAAAACGATTTACCAATCAAAACCGTGATTCCCCAGCCTGGTTTAATTGAATTTTGGAAGTTGTTCCGAAAAGTCTGACTAACGTATGATTAGCCCGTGCGGATTGAGTGGGGAGGGGACCGGAACAAGTAAGTTAGGATTGAGAAGATCGGCTAGAAGGTGGAGAGGAAGAGATCGAATACCCTCGCAGCGTGAGAAGAGCCCACGAGGCCCAGGTAAGGATTCGCGGAAAGTTTTCCGCGAGGTTGTCAATATATCCTGCAAGTCGAGCCGGTCTTGAATTCCTGATGGCGGACTCGGACTTGCCCAATATGAATTGTATTCGCCCTCCCCAGATTTCTGCTAAGGTCCATTTATACATGCTAGAGATAGCCCCACCTTATCATATCTATATACCCTGCTACAAAATGCGTTATCGAGTGGAATACTCTGGATAGATGAATGAAACAACCCCCCTCGAACTGCGGGTCCCGGACAAAAGTCCTCTCTACTCTCCTCGTTCTTAGAAATACATGTACAGGGGATATATAAGTCGGTCGTTCCTGGCTACCCCACCACCAGGCAGAACGCATAAAGGCGCCTGCAGATTTCCACCTGATCGCTGCCGGAGGGATTTCCAGATGAGGTTCGGACTTATCGAAAGTTTGTCGCAACTTTCTGGAAGGTGGAAAATGGTTCGTTGTCTGAAAATTCCCCCAACTACCACATTGCCTTGCCGATTTAGTGATCGGGTGCCGTCCTATACAGCGTGAGAGTTCGCGACAGAGAAAAACCCACTGCCATACTCGACTTGCATCTTACCAACCGCAACGTCATAACAAAGCTTCCCTCCCTCCCCCCCCATATTACCGTAACTCATCACGAACGTTTACCGGTGGTTACTGTACTTTGTGCTTTGGGCTGTCCAAATCTATTTAAAATAAAAGTATGATATGATAAAAATTTCACGACCAGGCACACTACATGTGATCCCGTTTTGGGGGGGCAGTCGAGTACGAGTACAGTACAGTACCGTAGGGCATAGTCTAGTGATTAGTTGGCAAGCGATGGTTGGTTGGTTGCTGAGGTGCTGAGTCACGTCGCCTAGATATTTAAAAAAACACGGGTTCTCAACTGGCGATAGATAGTTGAGTCAGCTGCCAGCTGGCTTGGACTCGGTTTGGTATCCCTGGCCGTGGGGATTGCTCCGAGGGATTGATGGAATGGTATCATACTCGGAATTTTCTGACGTTCGTGAACACAACTGAATCCCCATATGCAGCCAAGTGCCATGCATCAGACCTGAAGATGAGTAATTTACTCGTACCTTTTGGAAAAGTGTTTGGTGAGAAAGGCTCAGGAAGGGCAATTTGCGAGTATTCGAGTTTAGGTCACACTCTCAATTTCATGCGCTGTTACTACTGACACCATTGGGCTATCTACCGTAGCATATGCGAGCATACGCGGGCCCAGTTGTGTTCACGAATGTCAGAAAATTGCGAGCACTTGAGATGTCAGGGTAAGTCCGCGAACCGTAGAGGTTTTTTTTTTTCCAGAAGGCCCCCGGTAGCGGTGGGGTATTTCTAGAAGCCGATGGGAACTTGCATATGGATTCTTCAGCCAATAACAATCCGTGAAAAATTTTTTTTAGGGTTTTCAATCGACCTCATCAGTGCGAGCACTATTCCCAATATGTTATGTTGCTTACTATTCGTGGACTACCCCTGGTATTCGAGTAACCTAATAGTAGCCAGGTCTAGAAGCCATATAATTGCGAACCGCGCTGTACAGTACTAGTACTAGTACCGTACTGCACTCTACTGTGCTGTGCTTTACTGCGCGCTTCGGGCTAGCGATATCTCACACGATCTTTGAATAAAATCTGAACACAGTCGATCAGTGGAGTTTAGTAGGTAGAGTTTAGTAGAGGAGCGGACTCGACCCGAGCTAGCGACCCTTGCAGTCATCATGATAACACTACTCTTGGCGGTGTTTCATGACCAACCCAACATCACAACCGCACCGCAACAACCCTCGAGCACTCGCAATACGGTACTCACACTCCAGCCAGAGCCAAATAGAACTACCGGAGGTACCGTACTCGAGTACGAGTATGCCTTACCGTATTTACTTACCCCCAACCCCACAAATCCCTTCCCTCCCCCCCTTCCACCTCGGCCAAACCTGTCCTCCCAAACAAAATATCCCAAAGTAAGAGTGTTGTACCCTGCTGCGGACCAACCAAAAGTACCGTACTGTACTTGGTCCTTGTACGAGTGCTCGTGCAAGTATGATACCCATCCGCCGCAAAGCTAAGCCTCCACAAAGAGTCACTGCACAACCCCCCGAACCAACCCAACCCGGCTCGAGAGCAGTGAGTGATGAATACGGTACGGTACCGGATCCGCACGGTCGGGGAAACCTGCACTCGCGGATACGATACGGAGCCTCGGGATGGTGGAGGAATGGGAACGTGCACTTTGGATAAACCATGTTGACAACAAAGTGCACTTTCACCTGGTAGAAATTGTGCTCATGGATGGATGGGCGTTGGTGGCTTTTTTTTCGCTGTACGAGTACCCGTGGGAGGGGACGGACGGATGGGGCGGGGAGTGACTGCCAAATTTAAAGTAATACTGTCAAATACTCCTACCCACATTGGACGAGTGACTGGAAGTGAAGAATTATCTTGTGTTATGACTTTCACGGGTTGGGAGTTGTTTTTTTTTAGCGAGCTATTTTGATAATAATCTATCGTGTTCCCATTTACAGAATATATCCCCTTCTATCTTGCGGCTAGCTCGGATCAGGTGATACCATCCTCCCAATTTACAGTACGGTATGTAAGAAAACGCCAGCAAGAAAAGAAAAGAAAGGAAAGAAAAGGAAAAGGAGAGTTCGAAATGTACACCGTGAAGTTGACAAATGAGACGAAATGAATGAAAGGAGAAAAAAAAAAAAGAGAATAACTAGATGTATGGTACAGATGTAGGTTATATTCGTGGCGCCGAGAATGAAGACGGTCCTGGGGGGAAAGTGAAAAGAAGAAAGAGAATTGGAAGAAACGGTTTGAGCAGAGGTGGGAGGGAAGTTAATGTAATAATAAGCAAGCAGTTATGCAAGCGATATCGCCAAAGGTGATTTGTAAAGTCAAGAGCAGTAGTAAAAAAGCAAACGCCGAAATTCGAAATCCCATCCATCCATCCATCAGTCGCTTAGTCGGTATATCGTTGAAACGCAATAATATCGTACACCACCCAATGGACACACCCGTCCGTTCAGATCCAACCCCACTGTGTGACCTCCTGCTGCCTTGCCCTCTGGGGTTCTCCCACCGGTGGCGCGTAATGAACCAAGACTGGCTCCTCACGCCTCCTTCCAAAATCTAGATTGGTCTCAACTCTCAGATTCAACAACCGGTTCTTCTCCCTCGAGGAACTCCTCTGATGCTGGGGTTGCGCTTCTCGCCTGTCCTGTGCATGCGCTGGTACCGGCATGTGCTCGTGGTAATGAACATGAGCATGCGGTAGGGGACTCACACATAAAGGACTGCTGTAGTACCCCCTCTCTAGCGAATTATAAGATGGGGGGGGCAGTGGTGGAACGTTCGTTGGTGGAGGAGAATGCGGGAGGATGAATGTCGAGGCGGAGAGAGTGGAAGAGGTAGATGGGTTTGGTGAATGGTGTACGGTATGACGATGGCGTGGGGTTGGTGGAGGTGCCGGCGGGGATGGTGGCAAGCAGCGGAGGAATTCGTCGATCTCACAGGCTGTGCTCGCGCGGTCCTCCTCTTCAGGGGATTTCGGCAGGGTGGAGGATCTCTTCAGGAACGTTAAGGAGCGGATCACGAGGGCGGGCATTTTTTTTTCCTTCCTCTCTGTCCTTCGATTTTCCTTGTGAAGTGAGGCGAAAAGGCGGTTATGGTGATCGGATGGCTGATTAGACCGGATGGTAGTGATGGCAGATCAGACAATTTCTGTTGATGTATATTCGTGGAGTCTACCTATAGGCTAGTGGTTGAAGGTGAAAGATTTCGTGCCCACGGAATGCTCCTAGTGACGATGCAAACCTACAGAATGAGTTCAACTTGAAGTGGGTCAGGCACAAGTAATATACCCGTAAGGATATCGGTCCCCCACCCCACCCGCACACTCACCCACATCCATAATCACCTACCCAAAAGGTCAGCCTAGCCCACCCCCACCAATCAGTATTTCCTTTCCAGAAGGCTATGCGGTGCAGCACACGGAACTGCACTCGTGTACTCGTACTGTACTCGTACCGTACTGCACTGCACAGTAGTGCAGGACGAGAAGGACCATGGCAGTAGTGTTACCCCCCCCTTTTTGTTTTTTTCTCACCTTTCAGATAGATTCGGGTGGTAATGCCGTGGACTGTAATAGCGACCCACTAAATAAGGAATGGCAGAGAGGGGACGAAATAATAATAATAATAATAATAATAATACTCAAGTCTGGTGGAAATTAGCTTAATGCCTAGGGGGGATTGGATTTTATGCAAAGCCTTTGCCCTGGTAGCAGCATAATCACCATAGCCCTGATGTCATGTGAGGTCACTCGTGGAGTGTCAATTTTGTTAGAGCTGTGGCGATTGTCAGGGGCGGTAAATTTTCGCCCCCAGATCATGAAAATAAGGTAGAGTATAATACTCTACATCAATCACAACCGTTTCTGAATAATTCGAATCCTCACTATTACCGGTATCCCTCCCGCGGTTGGTTGGTACTGTATCCTCTCCATCCTCCTCTTGCCCGGCAGCAAGGGCGACCTTGTGTGCTACAGAAGCAATTATGCGGGCGAGTGCACCGCCACGGTAGAGTTGAACAGACAACCAAGTCACTGCCGGTGAACCATGAACAGTTATGGTAGCAACGACCACTACCGGCACGAGCAGCAAGGCGGCAATACCCCGCCGTACTAGTACAACTACCAGCTCCCCCATGTACAAGTCACAGGCATTTAGAACCGGAACACAGGGATAAAAAAACTTTGTACCGTACGGGATATCGTCTGTGCGTATCTGACTGCCCATACTCGTACACTACGGCATTCGGACTCAAATGTTCTGGTTCTGAATGCTTGTAAGTTGTGCCTAATATCATTTCGCTTAGTTCGCCCAAACTACCGTGCACAAGCGCAGCGACCGCATCGCATGACTAACGTATTTGGGAGGGTTATGGGTCGAGACCGAGTTATGGGTCATCGACGAAACTTTGAATGATACTACCATATTTACTCCTCAAATATTTAGCTCTTAGATAGTGTAAGCACAGTGGGCTGGTGTTTTATTGGTGAAATAATATTTTTGAAATATTGTATTTTAGATATGTGAGTTATGTGTACATGTATTTCGCTTATGACAGGTAAATTAAAATACACAGATCAAATTATATCCTCAATCTCATCGCTTTTACAATAGGAATAAAGGTTGGTATACTAGTAGGAGTTTTAAAATTATTAGAAAGAAATTCAGGCTCTACGAGGTAAGCTATTGAATTTACTATTAGCTCATTTTCAATCAATATTATATTATATTATAGAGATAAACCTTATATTTTCTGACACCTATTTTGACCAAGCTTTCCTGACACATTCTCTGCCTTTCTTGATATTATATGACTTTGACAATTCAACAGTACTGAATTGTCTACCCTGCAACAAGAACTGCAATGAATCTTAAAGGTTCTCAGAGGATAGAACATATAACATTGATGGATAAGTCATTAAAACAATAAAAAGGAAGATCTAGGAACTAGTATAGTGGCTGTTCAACTCTTCTTATTAAAGATGAGTGTCCTTTAAGACTTGAGCAACTGAATTTATAAGATATCACTGTTTCTTCAATTATAAATAACTATAGCTTAACAATCACAAAAATATCCTGCAGAAGGGAAGAGTGATAAAATGCTGACTCAGTAGTATGATAAGATAGCTTTATTTCCTAAAACAATAGTTTAATATCAACAGAGTGTAACTAGCAAATATAGTTATGAAATCTAGAAAAGTACTACTAAGCAATCACTATTATTATAGTATTCCAGGAGTAATAGTAGAAGAATAGTGATATTTGAATAGATAGTGAGAAAGTTTCACAAATTGTGACTTAGCAATATGGAATGTTTCACATGACTCACGATTTGTGAGATCATTTATGATTATGGTGTTTGATTTGATTTATATTTATGGTTTCATGACTCACAATTGTAAGGTCATATGATGTTATAACTTTCGCACCTGACTACAAGTATGGGTCAGGGGTTTCACGCATGTGACGCGATTAGCGCACATGACCTTTTATGGAAATTGGATACTATGGGGATTGTATACTATGACTCAAATTGTGAGTTATAGGATGTTTGTTATACTATGACTCACACGGCAGTCATAGTAAAGAGTTGACTCATAGTAAAGTCAACAGGGTTAGGGTTGTGGGAAGAGCGCCTATATAAGGAGGGTCACAGACACAGATAGCTAGCTCTTCTGTTACACATATGGGATTTGGTACTAGACTTTCGAGTCTAAAGATGTGATGGTATATAGCGCCGGGAGGTGACTATATTGACTACAACCCACACTGGCGAGAAGTAGGATCGTATCCAGAACTACTCAGCCTCGGTGAAATATGACAGAGTAATTTATCCAAGTGGACCTATTACGTATTCTGCATTCTTGATAATCCGAATGCATCTGCACATGAGTGCATATATGCAGGAAAGACGGCCATCCAGACTGATCACCTGGTATTCCGTATGATGTTCGCAAATGGGCGGCATCAATTTGAACTTAGTTCATTTGGCAAAGAGATCGAAAGCTATCTACAGGTGGAGTGCTTGTCACCCTCAGATAAATAGATAGTACGGGGGATCATTTGCTGTAGTGGGGTCATATATCTTCAGGGTCAAACAGTGTTCGCACTGATTAGACCATGGCCGAAGTTTCCAAGGATACTTCTTTTATATGGCCAACCTAAGTACTGGGAAAAGTGTATAAATAGTTAGCAGTCCCCCGTAGTTAAGGGATCATCAAGCAACGGAGAAGAGACCTTAACAATATATTCAGTTATTAAGTTAACAAGTTATAAAGCCTTCGAGAATCCTTTTATCTTTTATCGTACTTTTTACCGAGCTTTCCTGACAGTTCTCCGAGTTTCTCGATATGAGCACGGCCTAGTCAGTTCAACAGTACCGAATTGGCTACCCCGAAACACTATATTGTTATTCTCCTGTCACCAAAGCAACTCTATATTCTCTCATTCCCAGAGAATACTTTGACGCTCAAAGTTTTCATCAGTGCAATCATTGTGGGCACTGCCGACCTCTCAACTTTGACAACGTTTTTCCTATCTGCTGCGAAGAATACGCACTTGACCTCCGAGCAGTAGCACTTCGACAACTGGCTCGGATACAGCGAAAATATACAGAACATATCTATCGTCAAGACAGACGGCGGGTAACTGCGTTTACAAAACGCAAACAATAATCCACCATATCCTCTTTTGAAGAGATACATATTGCTGACATTGCGGAAAAACCCGCTATTCAAACTAATTTCTCTTCCAGTTAGCACCTTTGGCCTAAAGGCCAGACTACTGGTTATTTTATCCTTTCTCAAAGAGAAATTATTTGGGTGTCTAAGCGAGCTGCCATGGCTATGGCACGTGATGACACACCTATTCCTAGTCCTTTGGGACATGATAGGATGATTGAAGAGGATAACATGGAATCTACCCCTTCGGCATCTTAAATCCCATCCCGAAGCCGTAACAGCTCTCCCATTACCCATTTGGGTCGCCCACCATCAAGAGTTCAGAAACGTGCCGAGTGAACCAAGAAGCCTGTCAATACGCAAGATAACTTTCAGCAAAATGTTGTCTATGCATTACGCCACCTGGACCGATCCTTGAAAGAAAGTGCCGATGAGAATCACATAGCGATCTCAGCACTGTCACAGGAGGCCAGGCAGGGTTTTACAATGCTAGAATTGCTGCAGAGCCGTATGGCCAGAGGTGAAGTTATCAATGATGCTGAGATACACGAAGGTCGCCGTGCATTCGAACAATTGAGTGGTGATACCGAAAGGGAGCAGCAAAGGTTACGAGCTCAGGTTCAGGAAGAGTTCCGACGCCAACAGGCTCAACAAGAGCAACAGG
>QFET01004057.1:1452-17837 GCA_003316355.1 Tuber calosporum
ATCTGGGAAATTGATATATCCACTTTCGCGTAGGGTATACCGGTAAGCCGAAATATACCATATTATTATTATTATGATACTTTACGTATCATGTCGAGAATAGGAATAAAAAAGACATTTGAAATTCAGAACAACTGTGACCTTGAACACATCTGGGGAAATAAGAGTAAGCCCCCACCCCCTTCCCGTTCGGTATGTACGAAGTATATACAGTACAGAACCCCGTTTTGGAAATCCATCCATTCATTTATTCATTCAAAATAGCTTTTTTCAAGCTGAAATAGAAATACCACTATAGCCTATCCTAGCTAAACCATTTCCGATAGCACGGGTATGTCAAATTTACCATGGATTCGGGGGGAGGGTTTTGGCAGTATGATAGTAGAAAAAATGGTTGATTAAAAAAAAAAAAAAATTAATGAAAGATGAAAATACAATACAATGGTAATTTGCGGTTCCTGGAATAGTGAGAGAACTTTAACGCGGATTATCGTATGATACGCTGGTCTGCTGTTGTACGGTACATCTAACAAGGTGATAAGTCCTTCTCTTACGGTAGTTGGGGGGGAAATATACTGCTGCGAATGGCTCGAGTTGAGTACTGTAACATCTGGGTTTTCCTTCCCTAGGGGTGGGGTGTGAAGGATTGCTTGCTTGATTGATTGTGATACTTGGTGATGATTCTTGCTCGTGGGGGGGGCTGGTAGTTACTCTGCTGGCCCAGACTTAGGTATTTGGGGGGTACTTGAATGATAATATTTATCGTATATTGTAGAATGGGTTGGGTGCGTGGGAAGTTCAACTCGCACATCTCTTTCTTTTATATCCATTTTTCTGGATTGTCATGGAAGGAGTACAAGTAATGTCAGATCGTGAGATCAGGGGGATGGATAGCGTAGAAGGTAAGCTCGAGTTCCTTCACTCCACTTGTCACTCTCCTTGGGGGAAAAGGAACTGAGTGAGTGCGAGTTTTTGCAACGATGCTGTAAAGCTTTGACCACGAGAATGCATGTCGAAGGTTCAGAACAAGTACAGTACAGTATATATCCAAGACCTGTCCAGTGAGCTCGCGTGTTCAATATACCTGAGAGGTCCTTCTTTGTATTTATTTTTAGCACAGAAAAAGAGAGATGTCCGCTAGGAATAAGATGTTTTACGTCTCCCATAGTTTGTACTAAAGCTCCCCCTCCGCCCTCCGGATAATTCCCACTGCCGCCGCGCGGTTATGTAAGTGGGGGTGATTGAGCAAGAAGCGGAGGAAAGAATGAAATTAACCCTGGTAGAGTCCGCGACTTTGTTGAGGACGCGGCACATAGTCGACTGTGCTCGAGGGCGTCAGGAAAGCTATCCACTCCCAAGATAAACCGCGAGGAGGAGGAGTCTGTGGGGCTCTGGGGAAGTCACCCCTAGAGCCCAATGCGAGCGTCGGTCGTGACGGAGCCTATTGAAAGCACAAAGGAAGCGAGGAGTAAAAGTGCTATAGCAATAGGCTCCAAACGGGACGGTGACTGCTCTCTCTAGCTAAGGGTAAGCCTGGGGATATATCTCTCCGTCTAGCTAACAACAAAACACTCCCGAAACACAGCGCACTCTAAAGAAACACAAGCCAATATGGAACCATCCTCATCTCCCATGATCTCCCGTGATCCATAGCCCTTATGCCCTGCTCGTGTACTGACTCCTGTATGCCTAGTGACATCGGGTATAAAAGAAACAACGAAACCAGGTACCTGATACATCATACCCTATTCCCTGAAGCACCAACAAAGCCCTGCCAAGTGCCTAAGCACCGCACACCACAAAGGCAGATGCCCTACTGTACCCGTATATCTCCTAGCCGCGTATCATATCATCCCGCAAACATGCATATCCACACAACCGCCTCACCACCTAATCGCATGCCCTATAGGCAATCCAACAGGCCGATCACAGTGGCCCAGTTTCTAGAAAGACGTCTTCCCGTACCAACAGGAACTTTACTATCATACTCCCTCAACTCCAGGGAGGAAGTCCTCTGGGGGCGTTTTCTGGGGCTGTCGGTGTTGAAAACCCGCTTTCCAACTAACTTTGTAGATTTTCCACCCCTGGACTTTTTTCCCCCACTCGTAGCCTATGTTCTGGGGATTGACAAATCACTTTCTAGGGAATAGTCTGGTTACTTCCTCTTGCCTACTCCTATCCTATCAGAGCGCTGTTCAAATGAATCTCTTGGGATCGTTTCCAGCAGGTGACTGACCGAAATGATCTTAACTGGTTCGAAGTTACAGACTAACAAGAAGGTTTCCCGAATCATTGTGCGCTTTGTATATGGTGCTGAAGCGAATTCGAGGGAGATATCCTCGGAGGGTAATTGTATAAAGCGGGGAATTGAAGCCTCCCCTACCCCCGCGACAAGGGACTGAGGAAAGGCTAGCTTATTAACACTCCGGATTCTGGTAATGGAAGAGATGGGGGGGGGGTGGGATATGAAGCATTACAGTGCTCGTATATTCCCGGGGGTCCCGCGCGATGCTGTAAACATTACCAATCAACCACTATCCCGGATCTTCCCTTATTCCACGCGATCAAGATGTTCCTCTTACCCGGCGCACCACCTCATCTCCCCATCGCTATAAAATGCGCATTCTGATTGTAGACTCACTCGTTTTGGGCCTCACATATTTCGCTTATCTCGATAAATATGTCCCCCTTCCATGGGGTTCGTTCCCGAGTACGAGTAGAAGGGACATTCACTCGACCGGTTCGTTCGCGTTGGAATGTGGATTTGGTGTCGCGTTGGTTTACTGTGTTCTTACTGTGCTATGTTGCGTAATGGTGTGGTAGGAGTGGGCTAACTTACATATGCATTCCTTAAGTGGTGCCTCGCTTCCTCCCATTTCTGTTCTTCCTTCCTCGTTTCCGTCTCGGGTTCTGAACACCCAACAGATCCTCTTCTCTTGTTTGTCCTCACAGCACAGTTCGTAACGGTTTGGTTTCTCCAAACCGAGACGGGTCCAGCTGGGCTCATGGAACGTCACTCGTATGTCCCGCGCCAATCCTTTGTTTTCACGGCTCTATTGCCTCAACTTGCAGTTAAACTCCTCCACCTAACTGCTACTATCTCGTCCTGGATGGGCCCTGACAGGTTATCGGGCACTATCTCGGTTCTTGGTTGAGCACCCGCCGGAATCCGTTCGGCCTAGGAGCGCCGTCAGGTGTTCTTTTGATATTTCTTGATAGAACCAGTTAACCGTGCCAAGGTTGTGGCTCGGCCACAACCCATGTTGCTTTCGCAACCTTGGGCACTCTCTCCGAGAGTGCCCAACAGCTCAACGGAAGAAACCACCTCAACGGAAGATTTGATGAAGCTCACATTTTTCTCACATTTTTCAACACAATTTACTCGGTGGAAGATCACCAATCATGCCTGAAACATATGCTGATGTTGAGGCAAGAATTGAAGATGCATGTTGTAAGCTTTTAGGCCTTGAAAAGCCGAATTTTGCTGCTATTGCACGGGAGTTTCGTGTACCCGAAGGTCGTTTGCGGGCGCGAGCAGCTGGACGTCCTTCGAGATTGGAGCGGCCACCGGTAAACAAACGCCTGTCTGAAGCGGAAGAATTAGCTGTCTGTTTATATCTCAAAAGGCTAGATAGTATAGGAACAGCAGCCCGTCTTCCAATGGTAACAAGTTGTGCGAATGCGATCCTCAAATGTAAACACCTTTCAACTTCGTCCAACGAACCACTACCCACTGTAGGACCCACGTGGACCCCACGATTCTTAGAACGGCAGCCAGAATTTCATATCCGTAAACAAAAGTCACTCGATTCTGATAGAAAAAAGGCTCATAATCCTGAGGATCTGCTTGATTGGTTTGAGAGATTTAAGTCAATTAGTGAGAAGTATGGGATACTCCCGAGAGATACATACAACTTCGACGAGACTGGGTTTAGGATTGGGCTTGGGAAAGATCAGTGGATTGTTACTTTGGACCCGGATAGACAATTCTATCTTGCAAGTTCCAGTAATCGCGAACTCGTAACCTCATGTGAGGTTATAAGTGCCGATGGCGAAGTACTGCCTCCTATGCTTATCCTGCCTGGAGTTCTGCATCTTGATGATTGGTATACGAAAACCGATCTTGATGGAGACTTTCTAATAGGTGTTTCTGAGACAGGATACTCTAATGACTTGCTTTCACTAAGCTGGTTATATCACTTCGATCACTTTTCATCAATTCGCCAAGTAGGAGCTTACAGACTTTTACTCTTGAACGGGTATGGGTCACACTGTACAGAGGAGTTCATCAACTATTGCGATAACCAGAAAATTATTCCATTCTGCCTCCCGCCGTACTCTACCCATTTGCTACAGCCTCTAGACGTAGTCGTCTTTCAACCCCTAAAACATTTCCACGCAGAGGCAGTAGAGCAGGCAACCAGAACGGGCTGCTCCGAGTTCAATAAGGTGGAATTCCTATCAGCAATCAGTTCCATCCGTCAGCATGCATTTAAACCCTCATCCATTATCTCATCTTTTCGTAAAACAGGACTTATTCCATACCAACCAGAGATTGTTCTCTCAAAGCTTCGAGAATTTACCCCTCCCCCCCCTCATCAATCGTCAATCATATCCCGGCCAACCACTCCTGCACCTTCCCTCTTCTCCCAAACTCCAACCACTCCACGAACTGTCCGCTCCTTGAAACGACATGCAGACCACCTATTGCAAGCCAACCCCACCTCTCCCAGCTTTCGGAACTCGTTAAATTACTTCATCAAAGGAAGTCTTGCCCAGGCACACCTGGGTGCACAAGCTCAGGATGATTTAGAGCATACACAAGCAGCGGAGCTTGCACAGGCCAACCGACAAAAGAAAAGCCGTCGTTCAGTCCAGAAGGGGGGCGTATTATATGCCCATCAAGCTAGGGCAATGATTCGAAAGCGTGAGGAGGAGACTACCGAGAGAAAGGTTGAACAGGCACAGCGACAGGTTGAGAGATTGGAGAAAACCCTTGCAAATGAGAGAAAAAAAACCTGGAAACCGATTTTTAAGGACTTGAAACAGTCAATCAAGAGGCGGAATTCTCGTTTAAATCCACCTAGACAAACCCGTGCTCGGTGTTGATTATTTTTAATTGATTTTGTTGTAAATCTTCTGTAAATCTTCCGTTGAGGTGGTTTCTTCCGTTGAGCTGTTAGACACTCTCGGAGAGAGTGCCCAAGGTTGCGAAAGCAACATGGGTTGTGGCCGAGCCACAACCTTGGCACGGTTAGTGGTTTTGCTTTGCTATCCGAAGCTATTATTACTTGCTAAATTTTATATCTAAGCGATTTAGTGCCCCTTTCTTCCACCCCCTGAATCAGGGCCCTGGAAGGAGGAAAATGAAGAGAAAAAAAAAAGAAAGCTATCTATCTCCCATAAGCAAAGAAGGCTAGCTAGCTAGCGAGCACGGGTCTAAACTATGTTCCCAAGCGGAATGTCCCCGCAAACCTCCACAAACACCATATCCTAGATCATATTGCAAAGTAGCTCTGAAGTTCATAATCCTCTGCCCATTCCAATCGCCCAACCCAGAGAGCACAGAGGTGCTCCCCACCGCGATCTCCAAAGCGGCAAGCAAATTCCCAATCCTGCTGTAAATCCTCATAATACATATTAGCATAGGAAAATAATAATAATAATAACAATGTAGAGATTGGGGCACCACTAACCTCCAGCTTGGCCAAGAGACCACCAAGCCGAGCCTCGATCGAGTCCAATATATCGTCGCTATTCGGGGTAGCTGGGCATCCGCCTATAGTAGCAGAAACAAATTCACTCGCGATCTTCCGTGCGAGACCCCCAAGCACGTCATATGGACCCCGCCACTTCAGCAGGAAAACGCTGTAGAGTGTTTTCTCAATCTTTCCGAGAAAGTGCTGGTATAGAGCTATCAGCAAGATAAGCGCAGTAGAGTGAGAAGAATGAGAAAGCCAATGGTTGACAGGGCGTACAGATGCCATACGATCAACACCCCTTGGACCGAAGCAAGCTACAGTAGACTCGATCAACGGTTTTGAATATTGCAAGGCCGGGATGCTACCAGCGGGGAAGCCGGGCTTCTTGCGTCTATGAATAAGGCAATCAAGGATCAGGGTAGGGACTTTGGGAAGCCTTGGATTGAGGCGCGCTGGGACAGCGCAGTTGAATTGTGGCGGAGTGTATAACAACGCAGATGCTGAAAGTGGCCCATGGGCTTGTATAGCAGCTCCGAGAGGTGCTTTGGTCAGAAATTTGGAAAGTTCAGGGTATGGGGAGGGATATAACGGCATAGCGAACAAATAAACTTTTTTTTTTTTTTTTGTGTGTGTGCGTGTGTCAGGGGAGGGAGGGAGGGATGATGAGGGTGAGAGTGAGAAGGAAGCGCCATATAAAGGCTTGCTTTAGGAGGTCGCAAAGCGTCCTTGCCGTTTCTGGCCCCTCAGAATTCAATGCTGGGAAGGAAGCTCGGGAGAAGGGAATTGGTTTAGATTTTAGAACATGCCCTTTGAATTCAGAATGCAGCCACCGTATCTGTGAACTCCCCCCGTTGTCATCTGTAGGTATGTATCGTATATCATAGGCTTGCTGGGCTGGTTCCTTGCAAAAGCCGTCCTGACTGTTATCTTAGGGGTTTGCACCTACCACCCATCTATGATATAAAGTATGATATGATGGAGGCACCTTAGAACCGGTCATGTCGAATCAAGTACGCCATTCCTAATGTGGTATGATATGACAGTTGTAGGGGTGTTCCGCGCGTCCTATGTTGAATCCTATGTTTTGTGAAGAATCACAGTATCTCACTCGAATTATTGCCTTTGCCTAAAATTTGTGCTATCATACCTTTTACTTTGGTCGTATCTATCATACCCCCCCCCGAGGAAAACGCGACTTCAATCCCGCAACCTAAGTATACTAGATTCGCTTTTTTCTCACTGATATCATAATCTTCGAGCAGGAGCCCCTGGGAGGGAGGAAGCTCATTTTTCCATACCTGCTGCACTATTTGATCAATCTGCAGGAAATTCCTTAGGAAATATCCAAACTCAACTTCAATTGAAAACTTAAAGTACGGGCGCAAGTGCCGCACCCTATCGTATCCCCCAAATGCTAGACCAATCGCTCATGATAACCACGAAAAGTCGGTCGCACATATACTTCATATCGGCTTCCACAAGCCAAAGCTGTGCTGTGCTGTCCCTATCCTATGATACCGTACCCCAATGCCGCTCCCGGCTTGGGTATTGCCCGATCCAAGCGCTTCGCCACACAACAGCCAAGGTTTGTTCGGTAGACAGCCACAAGCGAGAAAAGAAGAGCTCCTCTGGTCTCAAGTCGGATCTGGGCTCCGATTGAATCTGGTAGGGATTTAGTGGAAAAGCCTACTTGTAGGCACTAAAAATCTCAGAACCTGAACTAAAGTGGGAGCTACCGTACTCGCACTACTCGTATTGTGTTATGGTAAGGATCGGAAGTTGCCGTTATCGGTTCAGGCTTCGGGGAGCACTGCACTGTCTTTGCAACCTCCTCATTGGATCTTAGGGTTTAGGTGCTCGTGGGAGAGGTTCCACTGCATCATGTGGTGAACTAGGGAGAGACTGGGAGCAAAGAAACTCACTCGAAAAATTTGAATTAGGCGCAACCTAGGAAATGGCTCGGTGAAGCCCAATATCTTGGGAATACAGGGAGAACTCAGTAAAGTAAATACCACCTGAGGCAAGCCACTACCAGCTTCACTTGTCTCATCACCGAATGGCCAATACACTGCTCATTACCAAAAACTACTTGCCGACAACAACCTTCACAATCCCAAGACCTTTTTCAAATCCTCCACTTCCAAGTGATCCCTGGTATGCTTCATCCTGTGGCACCAAACCAGCTTCCCATTTTCCCACATCCATTCTCCACCGTTCTATAGAGCAGCTCAGGTCAGAATATACCACTCTTGAAGGAAAGAATACACCATATCATACCTGAGAGTAATCTCCTCCTTTCATGCCCCCCCATTTAAGAGCCGAAACAAAGCTGGTGGCTATAACGCTAACCGTGCTACGCCGAACATACTCTGGTTTTTCTCCTAGCTTCAAATCCCTTTCCATACCGAAGAGAGTGCATAATTTTTTAGTAGGCTCCGTATAGATAGGGAACACGCATCCCGTTTCTGCGATATAAGTCTTGATCACAGCAGGGTCCCCGTGTCCAACGATAAGCAATTTCTTCCCAGGTGTATCAGGAGGAATTATCGGCGGATTTGATAGAGCTCGAAGGTATCTATTCACGAGTTAGTGCTGCAAATAACTCAAAAGGAGGTCAATGGGATACCAACTCTTGGCAACTCCCGCAGAAAAAGTGTCTGATGAACACAATCATTGTCGTCCCCTCGCCTTCATACAAACTTGAAAAGACGTGAGAAGTCCCATCTTTGTCAAGGACTTGGAAAGCCGCTGCTTCGGCTAATTCTGCATCGGACGGATGTGGCTCTGACTGGGGTGAACTCATTTGTACTGAGGGTAAATGTATTGTTGTTTGGTAAGGAAGGTGGGAGTCCACGTCGGTGTCGGTGGTGTTTATTCAGAAGCTACGGTACGGTATTCTAGTGCGGGTGAATAATCGTTACGGTACAGTATGTTGGATCCGCGGCAACCACCGACCGGGCGACTGGTGGCTGTTTGTTTTGTTCGCGGAGCCGCATGGGTTGGATCCGATGTTGGATCGCCGACCATGTCCTTCGGCAGGCAATATGAATTGAAGACCATGTCACTGTATGACACAGTGTACCAACCACAGGGAAAAAAGAAACCAAAGTCAAAGCAATTACGGTATTCTCAGATCGTGCCAGAGCCCACGGTCTCAAGAATATAAATAGTCATTTTTTGAGCCCCCGTCGAACCATACCCGTTCTTTGGGAATTGTTTTGCTCCTACGGTTTCATGGCTCGCTGACTTGGTGTGTTGGGTCTCAAGTCTGCATCTGACCAGGGAGATGACCCCGCCGCACCCCCTGCCGACTGCGAGGGGTGCTCTCACCGGGTTCTTGGAAGGGGGGACAGAGCCCCTTACGATTGTATGACTGGTATCTTAGACAGTTACCAGTACCTGGTACTCGTACTGAGCAGGTAAGCAACATTCCTTCAGAGCGGGAAATCATCCTCTACCTATACTCGAGTACTGTACGGTACTCGAGTAAACAAGGACGGCAAGCACTTGGCATTGTTGACCAGGTATGAGTTTGAAACAAATGCTGTGGATAATAACAATCCGGACCAGTTACTGACGGTTGGCTGCAGGGTCTTCCAGGGAGCCAAGTGGGGAAGATTGAGACGAAAGACGGGGGGGTACGGTGGTACGGTACCTCTCTGGGCAAAATATTTGGTGGTATGGAAAATACAAAGGGCAGCCGGGGTAGGTAGCTTTGTCAAGATTTACCCTCCAGACTTTGGTGAGCCTCTCCTTATTTTTTCGACCCAGCGGACGAAGGGTGCAATTCCGAACGCATTTTTGTCCTCATCTCCAATTGCCTGTGTCCCTCGTTTATCCAAGAGGTAAGCATCCGATGCGCAGGAGAGGGCTTTGATTGGAGATCTGCATTTGACATCTGCTTTGCAGCTTCCTCCGCGGCGTTCTCCATATTAGCCTTCCTTCTTCACACACGCTCCCCCGTCGACTCCTTCCATTTCCCAACAAATCGCGCTCGAAAAACCTACTCCGAGCGGTGCACCTATAAAATCTAAATACAAGGCTTTTATCTCAGACAAGCATTATCTTCTCTTCACTGAATCGAATAATGTCGACCTCTTCGGACCTCCCTCTCCTACGTCCAATTCCTCGTCGCCCACAAACGATCCAGACGTCCTCCCCGTCTCCCTCTCCCAATGCTACTCCATCACCCCTCCTATCTTCCTCAGACAATCTCGCATCACCAGCGGATAACCTCTCCCCGACAGGATTCCGACCTCCAAAGCGCACCAGGTCTGCAATCGCCTTAACCTCGTCGACACTCTTCGGAATCTACTCACTCTCTGACGATGCCAACAAGGACACTGAGCCCTCTACCCCTCTCCTATCTCGCAACTCGTCTGGCATCAATATGGCCGACTTCGGCATTAAGAAAGAAACTCCATCTCATGTGCCTGTGAAGCGTACTTGGAAAGAGCCAGTGCCGTGGTATATGGTTGCTGTGAGGGGCATAGCCCTATTCACTTTCGGCGTTGCATACGGCGCTGTTGTTACCGATTTGCATAACTCCAAGAAATTCTCGCCAGCTACAGTAGATATTGACCGGTACAACCCGAGGTATCTTGTTCAGTGGGGATTGGCGGGTGTGGTGTTGGGTTCGTTGTTGCCATGGTTAGATGGAGATGATACAGATAATGGAAGCACTAGAACAAAAATCGATTGGGATCCTGCGGTTAGAAGTATCGGTGCTTTTGTCGGTATTGCTTATGCTATTGTATTACTACACCACTTTATCTCTCGTTTTATTGCGAAATCTATGCTGATGATTTTATAGAGAAGGCTCCCCTGGCAATCAACCCTACAGGTTAGCGTGTCGCTCTCGCTCGTGAACCCATTCTTGTGGTATCTCATTGATCGCACTCGCGTCGGCTTCTGGCTTTCTGCGGCTGTTGGGGTTGCTGGGACAGCTTTCCTTTTGCAAACCAATCCGGAGATGATCCAGACCCCGGAAACCCTCTCTTTCCCGGACGAGAGTAAAATTGCGGGGTTCATTTCTGTTGAGAGCTTTGGCATTACGGTTTGGATTGCAAGCGTTTTGTTTTGCAGCTGTGTCTGCTTTGGTAATATTGGGAGGAGGCTTGCTTCTATGGAGAGGGGTGGTTAAATGAGATGGGATATGAACCGTCGTGCAATAATAACCATTTGGAGGCGGATGGATAGCTGATGGATGGATGAAATGGGTGGATGGGCTTGATGTTTGGTATATTTGAGTCTTTGACTGTAAATGAGCTGCACCGAATTACTACCCTTATCGTACCTGGTATATAAAACTGGACCGCTTCCGTTGGGCTTCCGTCTATCGAACCAGCCAGCCGCAGACTTCTAAAAAAGTATTTCTATAAAATCTAGAGACATCAAGGAGTGCAAGGACGACGTAAATATTTCAATAGCAGCAGTTCCTGTCCTACTTCATATTTCCAATAAGCTTGTCCCCTAGGGAAAAAAGTAGAGAAAGATAAGGCCTCATTTTTGTAGCTCCCGCAGCACAGAATAACTGAACAGGTGATATCCAAAGCTCAACTCCTTCCACTCCTCTGAGAAGGAATAACCTGTTATCTTTTGACAAGCTCAGGGGTCGCACTAGTAGCAGTGAGTGTGGGTGCCTCCCTCGCCTTCTCCGCAAGTGATTTCTCGCGACCACCGTAGCTGTTGATGTCAGTTGAAGTTTTTGGACCAAGGGGGGTATGAAAAACGAACTTCCAGTAATTGATATAACGATACCCCTGGGCCAATTGAGCGCACTCGTTGACGAAATGGCAACCTACAGGAATTAGCTCGAATTCCTCAACATCAATCAAGAGCTCTTGCCGAAGAGGAGATAATTCTTTGGCGTGACAGCCATGCTACAGACAAATATATCAGCAAATCTCACACTGGGGGGAGTGGATGGCGGGGGGGACGAACGAGTAACGCATAAATACAGCCGAGTAGACGACCAAAGCAGTAGTCATCTTCCCCGAGATACTAAACGCCGTCAACTACTTCAAAAGCCTCATACTAGCAGATACGCATCTTACATCTCGGGGTCTTTGCGGGTGATATCCAAGACAGCAGCAACTGGGATCCCAAAGTTTGAGACCGGGCCCCAAAAGTCTAATCGATGGCAAACGTTAGTATCACCAATCGGCAGGATGCTGAACTGTGTCGAGGGAGAGGAGGTGGCATACGAGTGGAGCAGAAGTAGCTAAGCGCAGGGTTGCTGCGGATCTTCGCATTAAGGGCTGATATAGCTGTTGCCATGATAGCAGTAGTCGTTGTTGAGAGGGGTTATTTGGAACGCAAGATGTCGGAATGGTGGCTGGCGGAGGTTGTTGCTTGTCTCTTGAGGTCCCGTAGGGAGGCCAGGATCTTTGCAATGCAGCTAGCTAGCCGTCGGACCCAAGTACAATTGATCGTTCAACGCCACACCAATGATTGTTGAGGATTTTAGGGCTTTTTCTCAATTGAATTTTTATCCAGTCTCGCATGAACATATGATATCTCTTTTCCGATCTTGCTTCCTTTTTCAGAGGAGTTTTTATGCATCGCTTCAGTACCCGGGTACGGACGAAAAAATCGGAAAGAAGGAAGTCAGCAGGACCGAGGAGACAGTCAGCATAAATGGAAAACAATAAATTCTGGCGGACATGAAGTGGATACAAAAACACAACATCTCACCAATGACAAGTTGTCCCGAGCCAATAATTAAAAATTAGCCCGGGTATAATTTGGCCTGATGGAGATTACTTGAAACTCCAAGTAAAACTCTTCAGAATCGCCAAAATTTCTGCGCTGAGAAAAGTTGACACCCACCATGCAACAAGTCTGTATTTCTTCCCATAAGGTTTCTTTATTGGTGAAGACTAATCTCTGCTTTGCCATCGCCAGTTTCATCTATTTGAGTGCATTGCATGCTTTAATAATCCGCCGTTGGACAACATGATTGTCGGTGGAGTAGGAACACGATATTATTATTATTATTTTCTTTTTCCATTCTTTCCAGTCTTCTCCTTCCTTGCAATGGAGGGTTAAGTGGGGGTGGTGGGATGGATTTTGTCTTGGCACCAACCCGTGAGAATAGTGGGGCAAATTTTCACTATTCAGTACTCTATAGAAGCAAACAAAAAACCTCATCCCCACTTCCCCCTTGCAAATCGATGGGCAATGGATAGTAAAAATCCCGGCAGGCAAAGAAGAAGGAAAAAAAAAAAAAAAAAGTACTCTTTCGACACTTTTCCGCGTACCATTCCGGATGTACCTAACATAACAATGTGTAATATTCATCCCTAAGCTTTGTAATAAGGTGAAAAGTGAACAGAAAAAGGAAAGGTCAGATTCGGGAAGAGAGAGAGAGAGGGGTGGAAACCCGGGAGGACTCCCCGGCCGTTCATTCTTGCCCCCCTCCCTCTAAGAGAGGAGAGCCGAAACAATTGGGAATATGACGCTGAAACCTCGTTTATCCGCCCTGTTCTACGGTACAGTACATCCTCCTAGGGCCATAAAATGAGCCCCACCACCACCATCGTCGTCAGCCCCCTCCCTCCTCTCTCGATCACTTTTCATTCTTCCCTCTCCCTCTTCTCACCCCTTTATTCTGCCCTACATACCCCTCATCTCTCCTCATCTCCTTCATTCAATCTCATTAAAACACACAAGAAGGCGTCATGTCTGAGACTAAAGCAATGTGGGTTTAACTTAGTTCATATCTACCCTCTGGCGGTTTTGGGGTTTGGCTATTATGTCATTTCCCCGCGTGGTGGAGAACCCCTCACCCTTATTCCTGATAATATATGATTGTGTTTGTTCGGATTTTAAGTTGATGTCTGAATATTTGCTAATCTAGTGAGCGACTGTCCGCTATTGCTGGCGGCTTCGCATCTTCGACACCTAGTGGCGGTCAGTATTTACTTGAGCTTTGCTTCCCACTTCATTTCTGGTTGTTCTAGATGTCGTAGCCTCTCTCATCGAGAATAGAGACGTTATGCACTATCTAGACGACTAGGGTGGTGGTGGCTTCGAGAATTGGAACTAGTGCTAACTTCATCTCTAGATTTCGGCCTTATTGGTCTTGCTGTTATGGGTCAGGTATGTTTGACCCCTTGTTATAGGAACCAAACTAGGTGTGGGGCTAATTGCCCTACCTGCATGTAGAACTTGATCCTCAATATTGCAGACCATGGTATTTATCATTACCAATTCCTCTGCTACTTCCTGTGCCCTAATCTGGCTGCTAGGCTTTACTGTTGTTGCTTTCAATAGAACTGTAGCGAAGGTCGACCACTTCTTGGAAAATGAGGCCAAGGGTAAGTTTTTACCCTCTATTGGGTTGTTCCGTGGCTAAATTTTGTAGGAAAATCTATCATTGGTGCTCACTCCATTCAGGACTTCTGCGATAAGCTGAAAAGCCCTCGTAGGATCATGTTGCTTGTTAAGGCTGGTCCTGCTGTCGACGACTTCATTGCTTCCCTCTTGCCCTTCATGTCACCCGGCGATATTATCATTGACGGCGGTAATTCTCACTTCCCTGACAGCAACCGCCGCACCAAGTATCTCGCCGAGAAGCAGATCCGTTTCGTCGGTGCTGGTGTTTCCGGTGGTGAGGAGGGGGCCCGATATGGTCCTTCCATCATGCCTGGTGGTAACGAGGAGGCATGGCCATACATTAAGGATATCTTCCAAAGCATTGCCGCCAAGTCCGATGACGAGCCGTGCTGCGACTGGGTTGGTGATGAGGGAGCGGGCCACTTTGTCAAGATGGTTCACAACGGTATCGAGTACGGCGACATGCAGTTGATCTGCGAGGTGGGTTTGTGTCGCGACTAGAATAAACTCTAGAATTAGCGCTGACGGGTTTGCTTTAGGCCTACGATATCATGAAGCGTGGTCTCAAAATGACAAACTCTGAGATTGGTGATGTTTTTACCAAGTGGAACACTGGTGTCCTCGATTCATTCCTCATCGAAATCACTCGTGATATCATGAAGTACAACGACCCTGCTGATGGAACTCCCCTCGTCGAAAAGATTCTCGACAGCGCCGGGCAGAAGGGTACTGGAAAATGGACTGCTATCAACGCCCTCGACTTAGGCATGCCCGTCACCTTGATTGGTGAATCCGTCTTCGCCAGATGCCTCTCCTCCATCAAGGGCGAGAGAGGCCGTGCCGCCCAGGTCCTCGAGGGTCCCGAGATTCCAGCTTTCACTGGTGACAAGGAGGAAGCCGTTGCCGATCTCGAACAGGTTAGATACACCACGGAATTCGACCTTGTTCAGAACTATCGGCAGGGAATTGTTTAGGCTAATGGCTAGGCAAAATAGGCACTTTACGCTAGCAAGATCATTTCTTACGCCCAGGGCTTTATGCTCATTCGTGAGGTGCTTTTGCCACCCCCACGAGAGAGCCCTTATACTGACTAGTAAAATCTAGGCCGCCAAAGAGTACAACTGGAAATTGAACAATCCCGCCATTGCTCTTATGTGGCGTGGTGGATGTATTATTCGTTCTGTCTTCCTTGCAGACATCACTAAGGCGTACCGCGCCAAGCCAGATCTCGAGAATCTGCTCTTCGATGACTTTTTCAAGGCAGCCATTCACCAAGCTCAGCCCGGCTGGAGGAGAGCCATCATCCAGGGAATCCAATTTGGAATCCCCACTCCATGCTTCTCTACTGCTTTGAGCTTCTACGACGGGTACAGGACCAAGGATCTTCCCGCCAACCTCTTACAGGCACAGAGAGATTACTTCGGTGAGTGCAAGTACGAGCTAGTATCTAGTTGAAGCATTCTAACGTGAGGTTGTAGGTGCCCACACCTTCCGTGTCAAGCCTGAGCACGAGAGTGAGACTCTCCCCGAAGGAAAGGATATTCACATCAACTGGACCGGGAGAGGAGGGAACGTTAGTGCCTCGACTTACCTTGCTTAAATTAATGACTAAACAATTGAATTCATCTCTTTTATTCCTATCCCTCTTCTGAAATCAGCATTTCTTTGCATGGCGGGAAATTCTTTGATTCTTGTGAAACATTTTATGCTACTTAACTTCTTGTGGTTCTGTCATGTCTGTCGCGATGTTCTGAATATACGAGGGCAACATCGCATAGATGTTGAAATTGGGAAATAAGAAGGAGAATCTGAATCTCATAGCCGCGCAAGCGTGTTTTAGCGCTTTTTTTTTTTTTAGCGCCATGAAAACGGGTAGAGGAGAGACGGGGGCGATAAAAAAGTGTAATTTCCGTCCTGGCTGCCTGCTCTTGCCTCAGTGTCAGCAAGTGCGCGTGGGGTTGAATTTTTTACGAGTGCTCTGATAAGTTGGTGCATGCGATAGCGATATTAGTTGCAGCTAGCCAGCCATTGCTCACCGGACAGACTGGAGAGACGGTTATGCGGCGGGAGATCGGTTCATCGACAATTGATAGAGCATGTGCATTTATTACCTCCCTTCCTCCCCGCCAGCCTCGTGTTGTATGCTACCTTGATCGGTTGTCGCGGGAGCGAAGTTTGGTTTATTTTAGCTCTAACTTGTCATGCACTGGGAAGGAAGCGGTGATAGGTTTCATGGGGTGTCACTCGGTGGGTGTTTTAACGTGCCGAGAGAAGTGGGAAGTGGGAAGTGACATATTATCGGTAGGTGGGTGGGTGGGTGAGGTATGGTACGGTAGGTGAATA
>QFET01004057.1:17856-35324 GCA_003316355.1 Tuber calosporum
GGGTCAGGTGTGGGTGCGCTGGGGTGGGATATGATATCATAATATTATACTTTTATTAACATAGAGATTTTGCGGGGGGGGCTCTGGATGTGAGGCGAATGCGGATCTGGACCAACCGGATAGCCAGGATTTAACTCCGTATGCGAAATCGCGGGGTCCCTACAGAAATATCTTGTTGATTACAGATTTTGGGGTAGTGCGGTGGGTTACCCGTGGGAGCGATGACGGTGGTGATGGTGGCAGTGGTTGTGGTTGTGGTGGTGTGGTGTGGTTTTGCGGTGGATTGTTTGCCGCTTCTTGTTTTGCAGTGGTGGGGTCTCAAGTCCTGAGGTTTGGGTTGCAGGTTGGCGGGACCAGGTGGGTCGAATGATGGGTCGTGATGTACGAAACGGTGGCGGCAAACCAAAACCTGCCCCTCCGCCCAAGGTTCTTGGGAAGGAAACCAGGCGCTCGGGGATGAAAAATAAGAACAAAAAAAATCGACAACCCCGTATTATAATAATATTATAAAGGACTCCTTCCCACAGAGCCCCTAAATGGCTTTTCTTATTTTTTATTTATTTTATATCTCATTCCCATTTCACATCGATGAGCTCAGAGCCAATAAATAGGCCAGAATCGCATCGCAGCGGACCATTCGATAAAAGGAAAAAGAGGATGGGCAGGCCGCAGGCAGCATTCCCAATCCTAACCGACCGATCGGGGTGAAAATACACACACCGTGGGTCAGTTTCGATACTCGTACATCATTTGGACAATTTCGTATCCGGTGAAGATTAAGGATCGCCGACGCCCAATGAGTATCGGATTGCACTCGTGGAGAGAGGGATGGGGCGTGAGCGGGATTCGGGACCAAATGACGTTGCCACTACTAGTACTATACCGTCAGGATCCAAGTTATTGTACTTGTAGTTTCCCCACCCCAGTACGGGATCGTTGATTTCCCGCCGTGCGTGTTTTTCCCGATTCTGAAGAGTGGACAGTATCGTGAGGGAATTTTCGGGGAGGGATTGCTGAATGGTTGGTCTAGGAGTGACGATTTGTGCTTGCCTTCCTACCTTCCTTCTCTCTCACTACTTTCTTCTTCTTCTTCCTTTTCTGGGACTTTATACTGTATGTTTAAACCTGACAAACATCCTCCCCCCACGTAAAAAAAAAACCCAAAACTAAACCTAAAAAGCAACAGTCTAGCTACCTTTTTAGTTTTCAATTTATAGCTATAATAATATTATATTGTGTCTATAACTACATCGTGGTCTCTTATCTGGTAGCTTGGGTCATAAATACCGGTCCGTCTACTAACATTCATCGAGAAGGCCAGGAGGAAGTGAGGGAGTTTGGGACCTGGTGGGAGGGCGAATGTAGTTGGCAGTGAAGGAAAAAAAAAAAAAAAAAAAAAAAAAAGGTATAATACGACAAAGTCCGGTGAACTTGTGCTTCGCTTCCCCAAGTGCTTAGCTAGGGATGGCTCGGTCGTGGAGCACATACTTAGGATATCTATGAAAAGGTGCAGGTATTGATCCGGGAGCAGGGTCAGGTACGATGATATATCTTAGGAATCAATACGTGCCAGATTTCGAGCGAGGAATATTTTTTCGCCATGTTGTTTGCACCCCCCCTTTGTTTTTTGCAGAACAGACAATGTTATAATTTCCCGTTTCGAGGTTTATTGGTGGATTTCCTGGGATACTTGTATACGGGTTGAGCGAGAAATGAGGTAATTTTCAAAGTTGAGATAAGGTCGAGTGATTGTATATGTCTACCTCAGTCCTGTAGTCATGTGTCGTGCTTAGCAAACATCAATGAGCGGATCAACTATGGCAGAAGGTATTTCCGGGATTGCTATGTAAAAAAGAAAAACTCTTTCCAAAAAAAAAAGATGGAAAATGGAAAGAAACAAAAAAAACTCCCAAAATTCTCACCAAGGTCGGTGAGTGACCCCACAATCCCGTTTCTAACATTAACCCCAACTGCCAGAGAATAACTCCCACGTTATCTAAGTATAAAGCGGACCTTCCCCACTTTGCACAACCGGAAACTCCATATCGACCAAAACCCCAGCGTGTGCCGTCTCTCTTGTCACCGCCATGATACTGGCATTGACAACCAAGGTCTCATTCTCCGCCAGCAGCTCCCCAGATTTCGAAACATCCACTTCCAAAGCTGGACACGCGCCAGAACTCTCCGCCAGCGCCGCTATATCCTTTACACCAAGCACGGGCACCGTCACCCTCTTCTCCTCCCCGCCGCCTCCCTCCTTCCATGTGACCCTCGTGACACCATGTCCCTCATGTATATGTCCAAAGACATGCAACCTCGGTCGTATCCTCTCGATCGCCCTCCTCAAATGGGGACACCCAACACTTTGGCGGCTAGGATATGCCTCATCATGAAGCCCCTGTGGTGGGCCATGTGTGATTAGAATGTCCGTATTCTCGGGGATAGGGTCTCTATCTACAGCAGTTTTGCTCTGTCGCTTGGTGGGGTCTGGATTCCAGCGGTCGATATCGCGCGGATAATTGAAGGCCCAGAAACCGAATTCGGGGGTCCAGGGTGAGCCGTAGACTTTGAAGGTTGCACCGGAGGAGAGGGTGAAGGTGCGGGATTCTTCGTCTAGGTAGTGGACGTTTGATGGCAGGGAGGCGAAGAGCTGGCTCGGATCCTGGGGAGTTGTGTGGTAGTGTCGGCCGTGATGGTAGTACCACTCCCTGTCCAGGGAGAGGTCGTGATTTCCTTTAGGGGATTGTTAGTCCCTACGGTGCTTTGGCTGCGTGGGGCAGGCATTACCAGCTATGATTATCTTGAGCTCTGCATCTGCATCCTTAATCCATCCTAACGTACTCTCAAACCCGAATAGATTCCCTGTGTTAGTCATGTCCCCGGCATGTATTAGAACGTCACATTTTGGCAGCGGCGTTCGGAACACCTTTGACGTTGATAGCGGTATCTTGTTATGCGTGTCCGATACAAGGAACATCCGGACCTTGGCCGTTGTTGCGGCTGACATCACTCTTGAGAGTGATCTTTTGTGAAGCATAGTTAGAATGCGTTTGCCAAGTCCGCTATTCACTCTTGACGATATCATTATAGAAGACAATGGATAGAGGGAAAGTTTCCTACAATGATGCAAAAGTACCTTGAAAAAAGTCTTTTTAAAAAAAGAATAAAAGCTAATAAAATAAAAATAACTAGAAAACTTCCAGCTCAGAATCGGGATTGTAAAGTGAATGTCCGGCTGGGTTCTCGTTCATGCGGAGAAACCCAATATATGAAGCACATGAGGCTTAAAATGCGGCTCCGGTCAGGGGCAGCTGTTCACCACTGACCACCCACAAATGCAAAAATACCTCCCTCAACACCTCAACTTGCCCCTCTGGACCAATTTATATATATTCACCCCTAAAACCTCATATCGTCGGCCACTTCCATAGATTTCTCACAAACGTAAGTTACAACGAGTGCACCCATAGGTTATCCTTGTGACTTAGGCTGTGGCACGCACAACGCCCCCCACATTCTCCCACTTGGTCACCAACAACCAACCTCGACATTCACCTACCCACCGACCACCTTACCGCCGAAAGAAAACACCAACTTATCAAGGGGCACCGCCATGGCCACGACAAACTACCGCCTAATCGATGTCGACGCACTGGACCCTGAATCCGCCTTTCCGGCGGAGCTATTGATACCCCCGTGTGATCCGATCCCGACATCCGAGATCCAATCGCTAGCAACCCACTGCCGGCAGCTCCTGCAGCGTGGAGATCAAGAGGCCGCGTTGGTAGCAGCTCTGCAGAATGTCCCGTATGGGGGTGATGAACAGGGGAAGGTATTTGGTGTTCTTGAGTTGAGGGGTATGGAGACGGGGATGGTGATGGTGATAGGGAGCTAATGTGGTTCGGGGTTGGTGGATAGGAGCTTCACTTGGGAACTGTCTTAGAGATTTTGTCTTCAATCAAAGCGGTGGAGATGTCCCCGTTGCTTGGAAGGCTTTATGCTGCGCCCAGTGGGACGGAGTTGTTGGATGTCCTTACTAAGTAAGTGTCCCTATGCTCCGGCGGGTGGAAGAGCAGGAGGGGAGGGAGAAGGGCTAACGCAACTACAATAGGTATCTTTACAAAGGAATGGCCCGTCATAACAATTCTACTTCTAGTACTTCTACCCCTGGAGTCTCGGCCCATGCTACGGGTGTTTCGTCGGTCAGTGGAGCGAGGGAGTATGGTGTTGCACCAGGCAGGGGTGACGGCGGCGGTATGAGTGTGTTGCTCAGTTGGCATGAGAAGGTATTGTCAACGTCGTGACTGGTTACCAAGATGAGAGGAATCTGACTGATTGCGTGAACTGGCACAGGTCGTAGAGATTGCGGGAACAGGAGCAATCGTAAGAGTCATGACCGATCGGAGAACTGTCTGACAAAGCACACACAGACATAATACCATAATAGCCAAACAAACAAAAACCCTTATTCACACCCAGTCTTCGTTGTCAAAAGAAAATAGATATCTATCTCGCATTGAAGGGTTTTTTTTCTTTCGAAAGTACTCCTGCGTAAAATGATATGCGGTTAAGACTTTCAATCCACAAATCTACCTATAAACTGGTAAAAGCCAGCGAGCCCATCTACTCCTCAACGGCCCCGTACTTCCTCCTATACTCCAACATCCTCTCCCTATCCCCCTCATCCATAACCCCCACAATCAACTCGTCTAAGGTCAAAATAGCTAAAATCTCCACCCCCGTCTCCTTCTTGACCTCCATAATTGCACTCCCCTTCCTCTCCTCGGCGCCCACCCCCCCGATCCTCTCCATCCTATCCAAAGCAATCACAATCCCAACCACCGTACCCCCAGCCTCGGCAATCGCCGACATCGCACCCCGGATCGCCGTCCCAGCAGTAATGACATCATCAACGATAAGCACCCTCTTCCCCTTCAATCCCATACCAACCATCCGGCCCCCCTCCCCATGATCCTTAACCTCCTTCCTATCAAACGCATACCCGACATCAGCATACCTGTCGGGCGCCAACTCGCACAGCTTCGCCAGCGCGACGGTAGCCAGCGGGATACCCTTATACGCTGGTCCGAATATCACGTCGAAGGGCGGGAGCCTGGCGCTCGTGTGTATCGCTGTAGCGTACGCGGTGCCTATCGAGGTGAGGAGGTTGCCGGTGTTGAAGAGGCCCGCGTTGAAGAAGTAGGGCGATTGGCGCCCGGATTTTAGAACGAAGGTGCCGAAGGCTAGGATTTTGTGTTGAAGGAGAGTTTGTAGGAAGGTCTGTTTGAAGGTGGGGAGGGAAGTTTTTTGGGTTTCGGATGACATTTTTTTTCTTCTTTTTTCTTTTGTGGTGGTGGTGGTGGTTGTTGGTGGGTTTTTATTCCTGGTATGATATAATAGATGGTATGTTACTTGTATTGTGTGGTGGTGGTGGGGTTGCGGGCTTTTGGCGGGGTATGGTTGTCAGAGTTGCTTGTGTAAAATTTTGGATATGTATCATACTTGGATATTGCATGATGTTTGATGCACACTTCAGAACAGAATCATGTTTCATCACTCGTCGAAATATATCGGCCACTTGTTACATATCCTCGTCCAGACTACCGCAAGTCGCGTTAAAGACATGTCTATATAATGTGGTAGTACGACATCTACAAAAGAGACTCCGCGTATTTAAGGTGTCTATTTACTCCTACTGAAAAGTCGGGCAGATCACTTCTACGGCTCGTACCCGTATAGATTACCTCTCCGAGGAGGAACACCCAGACATTGTAAACACCACTCACACGGACCATAAGTGACATTTGATAATTTCAGCTATAAAAGTGGTCCATCTAGTCAGGAAGTCCAGCCACTGTACAGTACCCCCCCCCCCCATGCATTAACTGATAACGTCTATGTACTGTACTGTATCCATCATACATCCCTTATACCCCAGCCATCAGTGCTATAATAGTATGATACAGTGCAATGCCAACGACAGTATAGACACGCGATCGTATTAGTCTCAGCCAACCACCCAACCATATGCCAAGAGATTCCCACAACTCAAACATCTGCCGGTATATGCATACACTAATCTGTGTACACAAGGCTTAACAGCCAAGCGTCTAGCAAGAAACGAAAGCAGTTGAGGGAAAAAAAAAAAAACTCTCGCACACGAATTGAAAAGAAAACAGCAGAGAAAAAGGTCTAGCCCCCCAATCGACCAACCAAACACTCAGCCATGGTATAAAATCGAATCAAGTACACAAAATCATATACAAGAATTGTGACCCAGAAAAAGACCCAAGTTGACCAAATGTAAAAAATAACACCGATTTTATTTATGGCAGACCTCCTGAAATGAGAGAGAAAAGGGTATCTTGGTTAGAAGAAGAAAAAAACCCCGAAACCATAAAAGAAAAAAAGAAATGTGAACTCTATGTACTCACTCTCATGCTAGCTCATCAGGACTCATCTCATTTTCTCCTCTTTCCTCTTCTTGACGTGCGATCTCGGCAATGGACCTCTTTTTAAACATTGCACGCTTCCTACCCATTGCCCGGCGCTTGACAGAGCGCTCAATCTTGCGCTTAGAGGAAGCGGACAACGGCGGATTGGAAGATGAAGTAGCTCGGGGGGTGGAGGGTGAGGCTTTAACCATAGTTTTAAGAATCGGTGTGAGTGAGGAACGGCGACCACGGTGGCGAGAGAAGGTAGCGTCGGACACGGAGAGTTCGTCTTCTAGCAAGTCGTTGGCTTTACAGTTGCTGGAAGGGACGGTGGGGGTGGCGGCCGGCTCATATTCGGAGTCAGAATCGGAATCGATATCAGAATCAGAGGCTATGTCCATGCCGTCATCGCTATCTTCATATGTGGGTTTGGCATAAGCGGGGCGAGACAGAGGAGGGGAAGATGGAGGTGCACAGGCCGAGGATTGGGCAGGACAGGTGGTGGTGGAAGGAATGGCGATGTGTTCTTGGGAACTAGTGATGAATGGAGATTGGCTGCGTCGGGTTAATCTGCCTACTAGAGGAGAAGAGTCTGGGATTGTAGTTCTCCCGTCTACTTCCGCCCCATCTTCTTCGTCTGCCGCCTTGTCGCCCCCATTGTATTTGCCTTCTTCGCTATCCTCATCACTCTCATGGGATCCCTCAACAGGGTCGCTGGTGGGAATTTTGCTGGAGTCCGCAAACCTCAACAAGAGGTTCTTTCTGGCAATAGGTGAGCTAAACTGTGCCGACCTACCAATCGTAGGCGTAGACGCGAGAAATAATTGGCTTCTAATTGGGAACTTCCTCAGACTATCCTTAATAGCCTGTGTCTTCTTGAGAGATCTCGGGGGTGGGAGCTTGATCTTTAGGTTTTCAGAGTCCGAACTTTGGTATAGTGACTCCTGCTCTTCTACCGATTCCGCACCCAATTCTCTATCCTCGCTGTCCGGGCATGCACGACTGGAGCCACCGCCACTACCGCCGATTTCGAGCTCAATGCTGGGGCTGGGTGGGAACTTCTGATACTCCTCTCTCCAAGCCCCTGGCGGGCGGTCGTAGACCACCACTTCAAAGCCGGACTTTTTCGGGGTTCTGTTCTTTCGGCCAGGCGTCTGGCCAGTAGACACCCACTCTCCTAATCCCTCCTCGTAGCGCCACCCTTTCCGCAGCTTCTCCTGCGAAGGAGCATCCTGAGTCGTGAGATCCTCTTTGAGAACGGTGGTTTTAAGTGGGGTCTTGATCTTCAGCCTAAGAACCTTCTTCTCAATATTTGTTGCCCACTTGACCCATTCGTGTTTAAACGAGGCAACAGACTCTTGGTACTGAGCCGCAATCCTCAATACCAATTGCCCAATGAGGTATCTCCGCTTTTCCCATTTCTTATTTTCGGGTGTTAACGATTTTCCTGGAGTGAAAATAATTACCTTGGGTGCGGAGGCTTTAGGAGTCTTTGGAACGTTCATTGATGCATATTCTGAGGAGGAAGCCTCGCTGATGGAAGCGAGAAGACGCCCGGTAAGGGAATTGATCCTGGCAAGTTCCTTTGCGTGCTCTTCCTTGGTCGCCGAAGGTGTGTCCGGGATGTAACATTGGCGTACGTACTCTGCGACAAGCAGAAATCCATCATCGCCATCGAGTGCGTTCGCTAACAGTTCAAGGCACAGGGCAATTTCATCCCTACATTCGCGAAGTGACTCTTTAAAGCACCCGGTCTCAAGACAATGATCGGTACAACTAGCTTCCTTGCACGACCACTGCTGAACATGAGCCATCGCCATGATTTTGGATGTGACTAATCCTGACCATTCCTCTCCCCACACATTTTGGGCCCGCAGCTTGGCTGCCTGGTCCTGGGAGAGATATCCTTTGACGAGATGGATCAATGCCCCTCGCGCATTGGATTCCGCCCATTGAAAAGTTGCCCTAACGAGAGTCCGAATCGCATCTGCAATCGCCTCTTCTCCCTTCTGGCGTCCAATTTTCGGCATGGACTTTAGATTTATACCCTGATGTGGGTTCTCCTCGCCGATTTTGTAGCTGCCTGGGAGTCCGAAGGCTGATTCAAGCAACTTTATAACCATCTCGTCTGCTCTAGGGACAATTTCAACGTCCTTCGTTGCCATGATGAAAACGGCCTGAATCTCCTTGCTGGACATCCAGCTAGGATTCTTGTACACAAGAGGAGTGAATGCTTTGAGGATTCTGTACACAGAACTAGGAGGCACAAAACCGTCAGGAACTATTGAAAAGTAGGCCCTTATTGTCTCCAAGGCGGGATTGGCCTTCGAATTGCTGAAAACAGGGTTGAAAAACAATAGGGTTTCAAGTAGAGCCTCGGCTTCACGCTCGGCGCCATGTATTCTGCACAGACCTATGCAGGACCCTATGGCACCTGCCCCACCGTTTGCTGGGTTCATTGCCCCGTCCGCTAACGCATCTTTTAATAACTCAATCCCGTGCCATCGCACGACCTCCCTAAGATACTCCCCGCTCCTACCATATCCTTTGACGTAGTCGTACCAGTCCATGCCGTCGTCTCCGACAGCGAGAATACAATAGGCCACTTGTCGAGCCGCCAGAGAAGCTAAGGTAGGGATAGTTGGACCTTTATCTGGGGGCGATGTTGCGAAGAGAAACTGGTCTAATGCGAAATAGACAGCTTCTTGGTACCGGTGTATGCGTGTATTGGCTTCTTCTGTAAAAGCTGTATGTTTGACAATCCCCGCTAAAAGATCCTCAGGAGTTGGAACCATCCCTTTGGCAATGCGATCTGCGCTAGCACTCCAATGGAGAGGCAAGGGGCCATCGATGGGATCATAACAGTTCAAAGAAGCATAACCTATATTATTAGTTCCCTTTGAGGCTACCGTTACTGATGCACTACTTGACGCCTGCGCGGTGTTCTTGCGGTGGACCGTTTTCGATGCTCCGTAGGTTCGCATTGGCTTCCTGGATTTCTTCTTCGCACCGGATTTAGTTTCTCCGTAATAATCACCGCTCTCGGGGGAGTGGGTTCGCCGCGGTCTCCGAGCCCTTGCCTCACTCTCTTTAACTTCTTCCCTAAGTGCTTTGAGCTTAATTAACAGTGGTCGTATAACGCGCTTGCACCGCGAGGTGTCCCATTGAGTGTTCCCGGGAGGTGGTGCATCTGACAAAGGTAGACGCCTCACCATCGCTGCAGAGGCGGAATTGTCAGCTTTGTCAAGAGCAAGATGAAGCCACCCGGCTCTGAAAGATAAAGGTAAAATTGAGGAGGGTGGTGGTCGGGTTGACGGAGGTGACAGAGGGTGGAGGTAGAGGTGGAAGGGGGAGGTGGAGGCAGCCAAGGTTGGGATGGTAGAGCTAGTGAATAAAGTGGGGAGGTTGCCAGCTTAAGTATTCAAGAGCTCTTCACGGGGTGGCCCGTAGTGCGAGCAGCGGCTTATCGGAAAACACGCGCTGTGAGTCTGCCCTACTAGTTACGGTTTCATAACGAATGGGATGTTACCACTGTTTTGCCAGTCCAGGCTCTCCGTGCTGCTCTCAAAGTTACGCTATTCATGTATTCTACATGACCACTGATGCCGTAACCCCTACAATCTGGTTTTAAGTTATGGGGCATCTCTTTCCTAAAAGCCTCCTACAGCGTCCACTGTGAAGTTTGAACCGCCCTTCAAGTACGATATCCTTTACAGTCTTCACTGGGGGGGGCACGACGAAACTGGGGGTGACGAACGGAGATCATCAACAAGGAAATCCTTCGTTACCCTGCCTTGACGAATTCACTTCTTGCCCATAAAATACCCCTGTTTATCGCCCGCCCAGTTTCGTCGTACCCCCAGTGAAGACTGTAGCCCTTGCCAGTGTACGAGTACTCGAGCACTGGAGCACCGTAGTGGTGCCTGTGTCTCCGAGCCAAGAATTGACACCCGCCTGCCCCCTCTATGAGCCTGGGTGGTAGATCATAGCTATTCTGGAAAAAAAGTGTGCCAACTCTTGGTGCGGTGATGCAAGTGGAAGAGCCTACCTCCTATCTCAACATAGTGTAACCTATTCCTGCAAGACACCATATTCTCCCACTGAACATCTCAATGGCATGAAATCAGACTTGAGTACTGTATACATTTGATGGTACCACTCAGATTAGCTCCCTTTTTTCCTCAAAAGAAAAAACATTTTGAGGCCAATTCTGGTAGCACTGCAACAGGTGCCAGGGCGTTGCTTGAAAAAGTATAGCTACGAGTGATACTTTGGGTATGATGCAAGTACAGCACCACCACCGATGACCAAACGGGGTAGTTGTGAAACAAAGCGTTCGAGGGACTAAAGTTTTTTTTATCAGTATTTCCAGGAATGTTGCATGAAATCAAGTTTATCTGATGAGATGCAGTAGTGCTGGCTTCTTTTTTCCTCAGACGATGCGTTCCCTCCACTTGTCACGTTCAAGTACCTGCACTCCACTCTTTGCAGAGCTTCCGGACCGTGAGTTACATGACTGTGGCCCAAGTTATAGCAGTTCCCGCGAAATCTGGTGCTGCGAAACCAAGTGAATCATTTCCAATTTCGAAAGTTTTTTTCAAAAAAAAACCAAAAACCAAAAACCAAAAACCAAAAACCAAAAACCCCCCCCATCTGATACCTTTAGTGTGGAGGCAGGTGCGTTAGGGAGGTGATGTCGTAGAAACGAGCTTTGTGGGAGCAGAGAGTTTGCAGAGAAAGTTACGGCAAGAATAGACATATTATATATCTGATGTTCTCCCACATAGACGAGGTACTTCCAGAGATCAGGAAGAGTGTTTGGGCAATTGGGGCTGAATCCAATTACCATAGTGATCACCATGCCGTCGGGGATGCACAGTGCCGTAGATAAAACGTCCCGAAACGGGCCAAGCCAGCCGATTCATAAAGTTATCCGGGTGATCAACAAGGAAAACCTATTATTTCCATAGTCCACTGGTATTTGATTAGCTTGCCTCGGGTTTGCAGCATTGCTCCCAGTCGTCAAGTCGGCCATCAACAGCCGTCCCACTGCGACTGGACGGGGCGACAATGACGAGGAGTAGCGCCGTCCGATAGCACGACGGCCCTGGTCCCGGGTTCCCTTTCATGGGCACCACATTACCCCATTAATTTTTTGTTTATTCATTAATTTTAATTGTTTTACCTTACCATCACCTCAACTTATTGAAGCTCTAATGTGTCTGACTGGGCACATTGGACAATCTTGGTCGACTGTCGTCGCCCCATCCAGTCCGTCTAAAGACGTGACATTCTGGTCTTTTGTCGTTTTGACCCCGTCTAGGATTGACTATCATACTCGAGTAGACTACTAGTTTGTAGGTATGATTTACTATTGTGCTAGAGTCTCGTAAAACCCTCTCTCCTCCCTAGGATTAATGCAGCCTATGGGGAAAAGGCATATAATATACCGGTAGCCAGTCCCCTCCATGCATAAAATCCATCCAACGTAGAGCTCTCGCAAATGTGGAGCACAAGCAGGCTATACATTTAGCGTATGGCTAATGATTCTCGCAATAAATACTAATATAGGAATTATCTGAATTCAAGAGGATGGCTTATTTTTTTATTTTTATTTTATCAAAGGTTGACTTGCTGGGATTTTGAATACCATATGGGTATCACTGTACTGACATGCAGTCAGGGGTTGCCTAGATCAACAATCTACTAGCATGTATATTGTGGCTGCCACAGAACTCTCTGAACAGTTGCTCTCAAGTAAAAGCAACCAGGAGGGGGTTTTTTTTAAATAATAATAATAATAATAATAATTTATAGAATTTAACAGTTTTTAAGCTATAGACTAATATGTAATCAAAGTATGATGTCAGCAACCTCTACTGCTGGTCATAGGAAAAACATGTTATTTCAAGTCTCTTGAATATTGAATATCAATTGCACATCTTTTCCTATGCCAAGTTTCCATTACACAAAGATAAAAGCAACTCAACACAAAACTGATAGGAAGCAGAAAGAAAATACTTGCAGTCAATCTTACAACAAGATAGTATCCTGAGGACTACTCAATGTCTTTAAGCACTACAACATCAGCAAAAAAAATTCTCCCTCATATATTACCTATATATCTCCCTGAATAGGCTGGTAATGCCAGCTCCCCCTGTCCTTCCAGTCCCTCCCGTAATTCTATCGTTGTCAGAAAACTCCCGGGGCCTCCCCACAGCTCAATCCAGACCCCCAACGTCATTCATCCCTGTCTTTCATCTGTAGCCCTGTGCTTACTTCACACCGGAATCCATCTCGCCTAACTGACCCCGGTTTTTTTTTTTTGGCTTTTCCTGCGGGGCCACTTTGGACGTTGTGCGGCTCATTCTTCCCTGTCTGAGTCCGGAAAAACCTCTGCGTGTCTCGGCTCCCTATCATAACTTGGCACTTTCCCTTCCCCCTGATTTCTCCGTTATGGACGCCGTCCCCCTGGGGATGTTCCTCACACCATAATATGCTCTCTTCCCACCTGTGTCGTTCCCATATAAACCTTCCTGGTTTCCATAGTACGCGTTTGTAATTAATTCTTTCGCGCCACACACTGAAGTCTGTACTCAATCCGCTCCTCATCGTCTTCTTTGAGACGCCATGAATCCCTTAAACTTTACTATTTTATTCACATCCCTGCTCACTTAGAAAATATCATTATAGGTCTCATTTGCGCCGCTCTGTGTTCTTTCAAATGTATTTATCTTACTTTGTTTCATATATTCTAATAAATGTTTCTAAATCAATCCTATTATTTACATACCAGCGTTTATTATCTACTCCGGCTCCCTCTGGTACTAAATGCGCCATGCCCATTACCCTTTTGATGCCAACTACCCTTTCCACTGTCCCATTTGGCCCTTTCACCGTCCCCAAAGTGATGGTAACAAGTCCTGTAATGTTGCTTAACTTCCCCGAATTCTCAACATAGAGTCTATCTACCAATACCAGTCTATCCACATTACCCGTTGTTAACTCTCGAACCTTCATTATTGATACCAAGCGCGCTGGGTAATAGCCCTTCAACGCCCCATAAATACTTTTATTACCTGAATCCACCCAGACCCAATCGTTTCTACTCCGACCCGTGGACCTCCAAAGCTGAGTGCCTGTACTGCGAAGATGGTGCCATGTAACCTCTCGCGTGTTCTGAAAGTCCTCAACCGGAACGCGTAAAAGCCGACATATCTCGACGGGAAACTGCTTGACCGTATCCAGATCAAGCTGTAGACTTACAGATGATTTCCGTCGATAATAGTCGAGTAAAAGGTAGGGGAGATTTTTCAACGCCTGACTGAATTGAGAAACAGTTCCGATCATTGCTGTAAAACCCATTGGTTGCTTAGTTACGGATCCTACCCTACGCTAGTACTCCTTGTCACGTTGTTCGTCCTTAATAGGACGTTGTAAACTCGCTTCAACCTTCATTTCATGAATTTTGAAGCTGTCAAGTCTGGCATACATTCTCAGGATTTGATGGCTCGCATCGTTTTTATTTGACAACCGATAACCCTCTTTGATCATTGTTTTGTGATTTGACTCCCCTGACTCTGTAGAATACATTTGAATGTTCCCAAAGCGCCGTACATGGTCCCCAAAGTGACTCAGCCGGTGTATTTTAACAAAGTTAAAGTCTACATCCTCATCGTAGATATCAGCGACAATTCCATCTAAATCGCGACGCTGTTCGTCCGCAGTACAACGTCTTTTGGCTGCTGTGGCTCCGGAAAGGCAGTGTTGATTAAGTACTTGGCTATTCTCACCCCTAATCCTCGTACTCACCTCTCGCACCTTTCTCGTGGTGGACTTATCTTTTCGGTACTCCTTAAAAATATCTTTGTGATCGTGAAAGGCTTTCAGGAACTGTTCGAGGTATGGAATCGTCTCATTGGTATGGCTTGTATATTGTGACTTTAGGGTAAATTCCACAATCGATCGGACACAGTTCAAAGCTTTGGTAAATACGGGACGTTCTACGGAACTTGGACGACATAACAGAGCTGCAAAACACGGTAGTATTACTTTAACCAGATTCCTCATCTCTTTTCCGGTCCACTGCGAGATCCGCGTATATTCTTTGTTCGGCGCAGAATAACCGGGATAAACCGCCAAACTCTTCCAGATCGCATCGAATATTTGTAACCGCTTGAACTTCTTTAGAAATCCAAATACCCATTTCATAAGGTGTGCTTCCAATATTCCGAGGTAAACAACATGAAGAATATCGGGTTTGGGCAAGTCTTACTGTTGAATGTTCGGAAGACCCCTAAAGGCGCTTGACAGCAATTTGAACCAATGATCTGTGAGTATTTGCCCTGTTTGCTTGTCGTTATCGCAGTACCGGTTGAAGAGATTTTTGTATTTTCTATAATTTCGTTTTGCCGCGGGGCGTCTCAAATGTGACCCTAATTGTTACGGTTGTACCTCACAGACAGTGCACTGATTCTGTTGAATACCGTGCAATGTGACGTTTTCCAAGGGTTCGGCAATCCAAGCCACGAGACGTGGAAAACATGATCTGACCTTTCCATCAGCACATTCAACCTCAAATCCGGCGTTTCCCAACATAACCATTGGCGCAAATATCCCTTCAATCAAATCACAAAGAATCTCATTGTTGACCTGCCTTTGCCATGCATCTCGTGCTACTACTTGCAGCATCTTCGGGGGGATGGGCAAAAGCGCCAAAAGGACAGTCGCATGTTTCGAGGCCTTATTCCGCGTTTTCGATAGGATATTCCCAATGGTCATATAGATTGGCCAGGATTTCTTATCTCACGAAAAATTCGTTAAAAAGGTAACAGCTGAGGCACATATGATCGCTACAAGTGTTGCTCCATCAGGCAATGTATCCTTTGTTGGCTGTTAATTTTAGGTTCTGACAGACGGTGTGGATGCGCTGTGGAACATCGCATTTGAACCTACCTGTATTTCCCACCACCAATCCGCCGTGTGCATTTCAGAATAAACTCGCTATGGTGGCTCTTCACTATTCTATTCCTTGACCGGGGCGTAAACTAAATCTTGTGCAAAACATCTTTGACTAAGTAGATATCTAGCACAAAAAATAGGATTGCGGAAAAAGAATTTGTGTGTCGAGGAAGCTTTATCGGGTTCTTCCCTGTCGGGTATTTCCTATATACGGTCAATATTGGACGTTCTGAGGGCAGATTTACATACTGCTTCGCTAAACGATACGTACCCCTCTTTCCAGCTCTTCATCCCCATACCTGATTCCAACTCATCAACAGCCTCAAGGAGCCGATAGCTAGATTTAATATTACTGTCTTCGGGCCCTAAGTTTATCTTGAAATATCTGTTGATGTGATCCTTTGGTACCTTCGCATCAATAAACCAGCGCGCAAGCTCAAAGTCAGACTTGGTTCTGCATGGTAGCCACATCTCGTCTTCATAATTTTCTCGCTGTACAACGTCCCGTATAGATCTCCCCGCAATGGCGTGTTTCGTCGGTAGGGGTAATCCAACCCATGGTTCTCTACCCTCTGTATCAGAACAATTGTCGCTTTCCACGTCCGAATCGCCGGTGTTTGCGTCACTGTCGAGCTCATTTTGGTCTATATTCAGTTCAATATCTGGGAATCCGTTACCGATCGGATCGAAAGGTTGGTCAAAGTCTACCGGTAGCATGATCTGAGTTGGACGTTCTTCGTAGCAAAAGGGCTGTTTGAGTGTTCTCCGAGATTGTACAAAGTCAAAATGTGCGGTGTCCATATGGTTTCTATACCATGTACTGGACTTGTATTTTTTCCTGATGTATGGGCACTGGGACTCTTGTACCATTCTGTAAGAAATTAGGTTTAACGGGAAAACAGCACAACGAAGACGCGAACAAATCAAACTTACTTTCAGGACTGGTCTGACCTTGTACTTAAACACATGTGATAATCGGATAGCTAGTGTCTTGACTGGAGCTGCAATCTAGAGATAGATAGTACACGAGAAGGTACCAAAGGAACGAACCTTGTCCCACTAGATCTTAGAGTTAGAGATATGGCAGGGGGAAAATTTATTTTTTGAAAACTATCCAGATACACGGTATGGCCCGTGGGCGCTACTGTGTTTTTTCTCACCTACCCCTGAGCAAAATTGTAATGAGGGCACAGATCGTGTCCTTTCTTCGGCCCTAAACCCCCTCCACACAACCTAACCAGGACTAGGCACAGGGCCTTTTATCCTGAGAACATCTCCCCTTGATTTTCTATATTTATCGTAGCATAAACAAGGAGAATTTATCTTTGAGATCCTGAAGATTGTTCGGCTAATTGCAGACTTTGAAAATGCTAAATATCATGTTAAGTGCCTATACGTCAATTTCCCTTATCCGAACCTATACCAAGACAGCAGGGGTAGTCCCCAGCCCACCAATCAAATCGCCGTACCTCAATCCTCTCTTTAAAAGCTTGTTCATGTTTGTTCAACTTACCTTTCAAGTGTAAAAGCTTACTTTGTAACCTTATTGTAACCATATTGTAACATGTGTACATGTTCCGGTACCTCTATTCCCACTCTCGTTAGCCTTTCCTTTGTCAGATTACATTCATTTGATTTGTTTTTTTTTGTATTTGATTTCCCTACCGGAATCTCTAGATTCCGGCACCCTCATTACTGTGTGCTTTGGAGGATCGGCAGGATTGTGTCCCAGGAGTTCCAAGGGAAGGAACAGGTCATGTATACCGGCGGTAGGATAGAGGCAGTGTTGTGGGAAAGCCCCAGGCTTTCCAGGACTCCGGCAGGGCCACAGGATTCCGGTAGCTGTACACCCACCGGTAATGATAGTGGCTGCGGGTTTCCAGAGCCTCAGCTCTTGCAGGAAAGATTTCATGTATTTAAGAGTAGTCTCCTGGCTAGCAGGAGACATCAGACTTCAGACAGATGCCTAGACAGTGAATACACTTGGTTGAACGGCGATCCTGTTGTTCCCTTACGCTCTATAAACCATTCTATTGTACTCCCCTTGTCTTCGCCTCTCAGCAGGTCTCCCTT